>CM043722.1:38392068-38439383 GCA_023969325.1 Oryzias curvinotus
TGCCGAAGCGTCTGCGCGGCTGCCAAAGCCTCTGCGTGGCTGCAGAAGCATCTGCGCGGCTGCAGAAGCATCTGCGCGGCTGCCAAAGCCTCTGCGTGGCTGCAGAAGCATCTGCGCGGCTGCCGAAGCATCTGCGCGGCTGCCGAAGCGTCTGCGCGGCTGACGAAGCATCTGGGCACCTGCCAAAGCCTCTGCGTGGCTGCCGAAGCGTCTGCGCGGCTGCCAAAGCCTCTGCGTGGCTGCAGAAGCATCTGCGCGGCTGCAGAAGCATCTGCGCGGCTGCAGAAGCATCTGCGCGGCTGACGAAGCATCTGCGCGGCTGACGAAGCATCTGGGCACCTGCCAAAGCCTCTGTGTGGCTGCAGAAGGTTTACTTTTTTGGGTTGTTTTCACAGGCGTAGCGTCCGACCATCACCGCCTGGATGAAGAACCTTAAATGTTAAGCCAGTGTGGCTCATTTGTATGTTTTTCCTGATTTCCACAGTGGTGCTACGGCTTCTACGTGACCCACCAGCAGGGCCACACCGGCTTTGAACTCTTCTTCAAGACCAGAGAGCTGAAGAAGAAGTGGCTGGAACAGTTTGAAATGGCCATGTGAGTGAAGCCAGACTCTGGTTTGATCCAAACACTGCAGGCAAAAGTAGAAACGAGCTCAAACTTAAATCTGATGCAGAAGAAACTGTGAGGAGAACATTTGTCTTTTCTAAAATGTTTCAGGGAGTTCATCAAAGTGACATGAAGAATGAAACCTCTGCTTAACAACTTTCCTGTTTAAAATCATTTTGATCCTAAATTTAAAGATATATGAGCGTAGAGATGAAATCCTCGCTGATAATGAATCTTTCTGGATCCAGATCATCTGAAATTCTAAATCTTGAAAAAGTGTGAAGTTTGGGCATGAAATGTTATCTCTATGATCTGTAAGGGTTCAATTATTCTTTATTTCATTTACATCACTACATGCACAGAGTGATGACATAAATTTGCAACACTCTGAGTCCTATCAGAGCCGTTTTTTGGTCCTGTGCCTCGGAGAAGGGATCCCGTGTTTTGGAAAGAAGGATGCGTGGCGCCTGATGCCTGTCACTGCTGCAGCAGGATGATGCAAAGACGCTTTCAGCAGCAGCTGGTCTGCATGAACTGCTGCTGCTCAGTGATCCTGTCACTGTCCAGCTTCACACTCACCTGTGCACAAAAATACACACTTTTAATATGATATGAAACTGAAGGCAAATGCAAACATATGAAAACATTCTGCGTGTGCTCAGAGCTTTTCCACAGAGCAAAGACGGACGTCCTGTTTGCATCATGCTGCCTTGTTTTGGCACAAATCTGCATCATTTCTGCGTATGGATAAAGAAACAACAGCTCTGAGGAACTCTTTAGTCCTTTTGCATCCTAAGACGCATGCTGTGGAGCAGAAGCAGAGCGGTCGACATCTGATCAGAGGTTTCGATCATGCCTTGTGTGGCGGGGTCCCGCCGAGCAAGGATGCAGAGGAGCCAAGGTGAGTGGGTTCTTTCTTTATTTCAAGAACAATGTGCACTACAACTGCTCCACACAGGGCCACACAGCACATGGACACCTCTGTCACACTCTCGTGTCACCACCTGCAGTGCTCCCTCTTAAATGGGACGCCACGCCCACGGGGCGTTGCTCTCAATTCCCGTCCAGGTGGCACCACAGGTAGCAATCAGAAAATACAAAATACATCAATACACAAACAATAAAACCTGGTGTGGCCCCCCCTCGACATCTGACGGTGCCACACCGTCACACCATCCCCCTCCTCTGAGAGATCGACGGTGTGCGGCGATCCAGTCCAGCCCTCCGCCGCCGCGCAAGCCCCACGCCGATCTCCACCCGACAGTTCTGCAGGCGCCCCTCGTCCAACGTAGAGGCCCTGCAGTCCAACCGCCAGGCATCAGCGGGACTCCGTCCTCTGGCTGGTGCTCCTCCACCCACGTCCTCGCGTCGGATGGATGCACGGGCTGCGGCTGCTCCATGATGGCGACCCCTCCGATCCGCTCCTCGGTGCGCCGCTCCGGTCGTTCCCAGCCCCGGCTAAGGCCCTTCCTTCGGCCACACGCCCCCGCTGGTCTCCTCCCGGACGCCACCTCAGCCGATCGGAGCCGCCGACGGCAGGTTACAGGCGAGTTGTGACGCCTCTCCCGGAGCACTCCCCTGACGGCCCGGTCGACGTCGGTCCGCCCCCTGTCCAGCTCCGCGCAGGCCTCCAACGCCTGCATCCGCGGCAGTGGAACCGGGCGGTGTGCCCGTCCCGTCTCCGGCCGTCTATGCGCTCCGGCGGTCCGCCCCTGCTGTCCGCGTGGTCCGCCGCTCGTCATGGGCGCCGAGTTGGACGCCGTAGTGTTTCTTTCCGGGCCCCTGGCCAGGCCTGACGCTCCGGCGAGGCGACCCGGATCCACCCCCTCTTCCTCAGAGGATGGACTGCTCTGAGGAGACGTTCAGCTGCCGGGGAATCATCGTCCCCACCACGCCGCTGCGCCCTCACCTTTTTGTGGCCCCTCTGCGATCCTACTTCTGACACCAAATGTGGCGGGGTCCCGCCGAGCAAGGATGCAGAGGAGCCAAGGTGAGTGGGTTCTTTCTTTATTTCAAGAACAATGTGCACTACAACTGCTCCACACAGGGCCACACAGCACATGGACACCTCTGTCACACTCTCGTGTCACCACCTGCAGTGCTCCCTCTTAAATGGGACGCCACGCCCACGGGGCGTTGCTCTCAATTCCCGTCCAGGTGGCACCACAGGTAGCAATCAGAAAATACAAAATACATCAATACACAAACAATAAAACCTGGTGTGGCCCCCCCCTCGACATTTGACGGTGCCACACCGTCACACCTCGTCGAGGGGGGGCCACACCAGGTTTTATTGTTTGTGTATTGATGTATTTTGTATTTTCTGATTGCTACCTGTGGTGCCACCTGGACGGGAATTGAGAGCAACGCCCCGTGGGCGTGGCGTCCCATTTAAGAGGGAGCACTGCAGGTGGTGACACGAGGGGAGTGACAGAGAGTGCTGAATGCTGCATGGCCCTGCGTGGTGCTCACCGGGTCTTTAATAAAAAGAGATCCTCCTCACCTTGGCTCCTCTGCATCCTTTCTCGGCGGAACCCCGTCACATATGGTGTCAGAAGTGGGATCGCAGAGGGGCCACAAAAAGGTGAGGGCGCAGCGGCGTGGTGGGGACGATGATTCCCCGGCAGCTGAACGTCTCCTCAGAGCAGTCCATCCTCTGAGGAAGAGGGGGTGGATCCGGGTCGCCTCGCCGGAGCGTCAGGCCTGGCCAGGGGCCCGGAAAGAAACACAACGGCGTCCAGATCGGCGTCCATGATGAGCGGCGGACCTCGCGGGCAGCAGGGGCGGACCGCCGGAGCACAGAGATGGCCGGAGACGGGACGGGCACACCGTCCGGTTCCACTGCCGCGGATGCGGGCGTTGGAGGCCTGCGCGGAGCTGGACAAGGGGCGGACCGACGTTTACCGGGCCGTCAGGGGAGTGCTCCGGGAGAGGCGTCACAACTCGCCTGTAACCTGCTGTCGGCGGCTCCGATCGGCTGAGGTGGCATCCGGGAGGAGACCAGCGGGGGCGTGTGGCCGAAGGAAGGGCCTTAGCCGGGGCTGGGAACGACCGGAGCGGCGCACCGAGGAGCGGATCGGAGGGGTCGCCATCATGGAGCAGCCGCAGCCCGTGCATCCATCCGACGCGAGGACGTGGGTGGAGGAGCACCAGCCAAAGTACGGAGTCCCGCTGATGCCTGGCGGTGGGACTGCAGGGCCTCTACGTTGGACGAGGGGCGCCTGCAGAACTGTCGGGTGGAGATCGGCGTGGGGCTTGCGCGGCGGCGGAGGGCTGGACTGGATCGCCGCACACCGTCGATCTCTCAGAGGAGGGGGGTGGTGTGACGGTGTGGCACCGTCAAATGTCGAGGGGGGGGCCACACCAGGTTTTATTGTTTGTGTATTGATGTATTTTGTATTTTCTGATTGCTACCTGTGGTGCCACCTGGACGGGAATTGAGAGCAACGCCCCGTGGGCGTGGCGTCCCATTTAAGAGGGAGCACTGCAGGTGGTGACACGAGGGGAGTGACAGAGAGTGCTGAATGCTGCATGGCCCTGCGTGGTGCTCACCGGGTCTTTAATAAAAAGAGATCCTCCTCACCTTGGCTCCTCTGCATCCTTTCTCGGCGGAACCCCGTCACACCTTGCCTCCCCGTGTGTTGAAGTACCTTTGGGCAAGACACTGCTCCCACAGTGCCATCAGTGTGTATGTTTGTGTGTTTATGGCACTGAAGTACAAAATGCCATTCTCTCCTTCACATTCCTTCCTGTTTGCTGCAGAAATTCAGATCTTTGGGAGAATAAATCCATAATTTTGATGGAAAATAGAGATAGTTCACATTTGGCCAACTTCCCACTCGGCTGTCTGAAAGTCTGTGTTAAAAACTAATCTGGGAGGGCTTTTTGTGCATTAAAAACCCACTGAAGCCCCGCCCACTAAATAACAGGGATCTGTCAGCAGGAAAGCTCATTATGAACCACAGACCTGAAGCAGCTCCAGCATGTCTGCTGTGCAGGTGGAGGTATACTTTTGCCTCAACCGGTTCTGGTTCTGGTTCTGCTGGGTCAGTGCTGCTGAGCATGAACAGTCATCCGCTGAGATCCTGAGCCTTGAGTTCATTTTCAGAAATGACTGAAGTGTAGACTGGTGCTGCACAGACAACATTTCTCTGGTCAGTATTCATTTCTCTGCTCTCTCCGCCTTTCCTCAGTTCAAATATCCGACCGGAAAAGGCCAACCACAACTCCCACCAGTTCAGGATGCACTCCTTTGAGAGGATCACCTCCTGCAGCTACTGCCACCTCCTGCTTAGGTAGGAGTCGGCTTTTCCAACCGCTGCTCTGCTCCGAACATTGATGTTCTTCTAACCATTCAGATGTTCACAGTTGTATGACCCGACCTTTCATTCAGCTTTTCTCCACACATCACTGAATGAGCTTTTATTTTGTAGGTCTTAGTGAGCAGCTTGTATATTCCTGGGAGTCAGACAGAAAGCTGCAGGACTTGATGTTTCAGCTTCCATGAGGCTTTTCTGCACATCAGAAACATCCAGTGATTCTTGTGTTCAGGGGCATCTTCAACCAGGGTTACCTCTGTGTCAAATGTGGGCTGGGGGCTCATAAGGAGTGTTTGGGTCGGCTTGGAGTCTGTGGAAGAACAGGTGAGACCACCTCCTTCCTCACAGAGATGGTTGTGTGTACAGCTAATGAAAGGCCACCTGATGGTCAGGTTTTAGGCTCCTCCCTCAACGGTTAAACAGTCATGAAACCAGTGCTAAAAGTGGGAGTGGCTTGGAGTGTCCATTCTCCTTGGTCAGTCTGGTCCTGTCCTGGACTCAGTCTCCTGCATGCAGAGGAGCAGCACAGGCTGCCAGGGGGATGTGAGGAGGCGACCACGCTCTCATGTTGTGTTCTTCTCACGTTCCACAGACGCCGTCAAGCCGAGGCCTCGGGTAAGAGCTGCACTCTCTCTCTTCTTTGACCCTTACGTCTAAGCTAGTGGCGTTCGAGGGGCCGCAGCCGTGTGGCGGCGTAAATACTGGCGAATCGATGAGGGGGGGTTCCTCCTTTTATCATGTCTTTTTAAACATGTTTATGGGACAAGATTCAAGATTTCAAGGGGTTTATTGTCATATGTGCAGTAATGGAACGGGTCTCCCTGTACCATGAGATGCTGGTCGCTCTGAATGCCATGAGGTTAAAGGCCAAATATATGTAAAGACATGGTAGGATATTGACAGGTGATCTGAAACATTCACTCAAATATAACTGTGCATCAGTAAATGACTGAACCTCCATACAAATTCAGAATAATGTTTGTCAGGACAAAGGCGCTGTGCTAGAAGAAGTTTGCACTTTTGGCTGCCTTTTGTAAAGGCAGATCTGTGCTTTAAATGATGCTAAACTCACGTTTGTCATTTTATCACTTGCATCATTATTCTTCAAAACTAATATTTTTGTATTTCTAACAAAACCAGTCAATCCAGAAGTGTGTGTTCTCTGTAAGTCAGGCTGCCACAAAATCCTAAAAATGTCCAGAGCTGAGAGGCTGCAGAAGAAACCAGAAGCTTTATGTTTCACTAAAACTTCCAAAGACCAAATCTGTTCTTTAAACACAAAAGCAGCAAACCACAAACCTAATAAGATTTTCAATTGGAGCCAAACTGATAATTATATTATTGATTATAGACCGATCCATGTGATCTGTGTTCTGCTGCATGTTTGCTGCTGCAGCATTAGTCATTTTAGAGAGGAGACGAATAAGCTACGACGGAACTGCAGCAAAAGTCTAAATACATCTTTTGCTGCTGCATGTATTTTGCTGCATGCGTGGTGCTGCATGTTTGCTGCGGCATGCTTTCTTGTGCATGTGTGCTGCTGCATGTGTGCTGCTGCATGTGTGCTGCTGCATGCATTTTGCTGCATGTGTGCTGCTGCATGCGTGGTGCTGCATGCATTCTTCTGCATGTGTGCTGCTGCATGTGTTCTGCTGCATGTGTGCTGCTGCATGCGTGCTGCTGCATGTGTGCTGCTGCATGTGTGCTGCTGCATGCATTTTGCTGCATGTGTGCTGCTGCATGCGTGGTGCTGCATGCATTCTTCTGCATGCGTGCTGCTGCATGTGTGCTGCTGCATGCATTTTGCTGCATGTGTGCTGCTGCATGCGTGGTGCTGCATGCATTCTTCTGCATGTGTGCTGCTGCATGTGTTCTGCTGCATGTGTGCTGCTGCATGCGTGCTGCTGCATGTGTGCTGCTGCATGTGTGCTGCTGCATGCATTTTGCTGCATGTGTGCTGCTGCATGCGTGGTGCTGCATGCATTCTTCTGCATGTGTGCTGCTGCATGTGTGCTGCTGCATGTGTTCTGCTGCATGCGTGCTGCTGCATGCGTGGTGCTACATGCGTGCTGCTACATTTTTGCACATGCTCCTGGACTCCAGTTGAATAATCTAGAGAGAATGCGGTCAAAAAAACAAATTTTTTGCAGTTTTCTGTTTCTCACTTTAATACAAGCAGAGCCTGTAAAAACTAAAACAGCAAACTAAGACAAAATCTCTTTCAGTATCTTCAGTATTTTTTATATTTGATGAAGCCGTTTGTTGTTGCTCGGCTCTTGCAGACCTGAATATCAAAGCTCCGTCAGACCAGCAGCTCTTTGTTCTGAAGCTCCTGCTGGATTTAGCATCCAGGACAAAACGAGACTCGCCAACAGTTTGAGTTTGTTATAAAACAACAAGGTGCACTTCCAAAAGAAAAGAAGTCAATCTAAGGCTGGCTTCAGACTGAACACCATGTATTCGTGACAAACACGTTTCAGACGTCTTCATAGACGTCCTCTTGTCAGCAACCGCTCTGCTGCCTCCACCGGACCAAAAACGGCGAGTAGAAAGTGTTGAGTCTGACGTTGACATTCAAAACCTGTGAGCAAAACATGAAGATTGAATGAACTGAAAGGACTTCCATCATTTCTGCCTCTCGAACTTCAGCTTGTCATACTCATCAACATAAATTATGGGATGTCTTCTGTGGCAGAAAAGCTTGCATTCATGGAAAGTTTGTTTAGACTTTGCTGCAGGTTCCTTCACAGCTCATCCGTCTGACATGACTCAGAGGAAGTCTGTGCTGGATGTGTCTCTGCAGCACAGCAGCAGTGTGTCGTCATCATAATTACCAGACTCATCATCTTTACCTGAGCTTCTCATTTCTCTTTGTCCTGTTGAGAAATGCCTTTGTGTTTCTTACATAAGACTGCATCATCCTCCCAAAGCTTCCATGTGTGTGAAGGCACGCCTCCACACAAACCTATTTTTATGTAGCTGAACTGGAACTTCAGCCTAACGGAGGAGCCTTCAGCAGCTCCACTTCAGCAGCTCCAGCTACATCTAAGAGCCCCTCTGGCAGCAGGAGCTCTGTCTGCTCCCAGTCTTCACAAACTGCTGCAGCAGAGCGCTGGGAATTCTGCACTCTGCAATGACCAGCAAAGGTCAGAAATGATCAAATGACAGAAATGCGTTCAGCTCCTTTGAGGTTCTGCAGTCCAGAATGTGTCTTCAGTGAGGAGATCAACACCAACGGGAGAATCTTCTAGATTGCTCCGTGTGACTGAAGGGAGGATCATTAGGATGTTCAACAGCAGTTATTAAGAGTGTGAAGAGGACAGACAGACTGTTTGGGTCACTTAGATCCGGACCACAAACCAGAACCGAACCCGCTTCTCCTCTGTGATCATCTTCTTCTCTCGTTTGTTCCTCCACAGGAAAATGCAGCAGCTGCAGACGCAGGTCAGTACTCTGGCTCCCGCTAACAGAACCTCGTCCCCCAGAAGAGTCTGCAACAGTGGCTGGAAAAATGAACTTGATAACTGTGATGCAGGAACGAGCCATCCCATAATGCCTGAACATTCAGCATCAGCCGCAGAGCTGTAGAGACAAACCGCTTCCCTCTGGATTTCATGAAGAACATAGTTGTTGACTGTTCCCCATAAAGCTAGCTGCTGGGGGGGTGCATCTGGGGGCAGTCTGTGAGGGGGGGGTCATGTCAGCTGCACTGTGTCTGAGTTTAGCTGGGCCACATCTGCCTTATTTCAGCATTTAGATGTTAGTTTGACCTGACCCTCTGTCCCCACCGGTTCTTATGGGCTTGGAGGACGTGTCAAAGTCGAGACCCGCGGGACACATTCGGCCCCCCGTCTTATCATGTACGGCCCCAAACATCATTTTATATTATTGTTATTAGTGGCCCAGTGAAATGTAGCACTGTCAACATTTTCACTCCAGATCCCATAATGCAGTGCTTCAGCTGTCCTGATGAACATTAGTGCTCACAAAGCCCAAGAGACAAAGGTTCTGAAAAGATGATGGGAGGAAGACCAAATGTTTGTGACATCACTGATCCAGCCGCTGGTCTCCTTAGTGGAGCGAATGTGGCCGTAATGAAAGAACAGAATCTAAAACGGCGCCATGAGATAAACATCAAATACAAACCGTGCTGACAGGACTGATGTTGGTACCTTTGCAGAGCCAAAAAAGACATTTTGACTTGTTCGGCCCGTGACCTTCAGCGTGTCTTGGATGTTGGCCCCCTGAGCGATTTGACACCCCTGGTTTAGAGAGGGGGTCATGAACAGTTTAGTCTTTCGATCTCCATCCGTCGGCTTCAGGAATACAGGAAATTCTTTTTCTTTGTGGTCACGTTCTTCATTTCCTGTCTTTGTTCAGTCGATGTCCGTTTTGAGACCCATTCTAATGTCGGCATTTTTGTTCCAGGTTTACCTCGGATGGTCGCTATCAGAGACTACAGCGGCGTCCCCTGTCCGCAGTGTGGGCCCCCCCTGAGCTTCCATGCAGGGGACGTGATGGAGCTGATCTTTGCAGACGTGCACAGCTCCTGGTGGCAGGTGTGTGGGTTAGCTGTCAGTTTTTCCACACATGCAACAGCCGTGTAAAAGTCTGAAGAAGGGGGGGCAGAGAGGGGGACAAAGTGGGTCAAAAAGCAGTCAACAAAAATAAACAAGCCAAGCCCCGCCCCTCATCCTGAGTGCAGGTGAGCCTTTTCAATTCACACCCTGTCCGTCCTGGGGGAGGATCATCATGTGGACACCCCTGAGGTTTCTTCGTTTTTTCTGGAATCGTGAAGGGGGGGTCTAAGGGCAGGGATGCCAGTATAGCTTAGTCAGTTTGTTAGTTTATTTTAGTATTTTCCTATTGACTCTTTGTATTCATGATCCTTTTGAGTTCATGTTTTACTTCAAAGCCAATCGAGACGACTGTTGTTGTGATTTTGGGCTATACAAATAAAATTGAATTGAATTGAAAATGTAAAACTTGCAAATCTACAAAGTCATCAATCGTTTTGGCGCCCGTTTTGACCACCTACGTAGTCCGTCCTCCGGATGACGTCACACTCGCTCAGTCCAGTTCTGTTATACAGTCGATGGTCAGGACGTCTGACTTCCAGTGTCAGATGGGGGGGGCAATCATTAAGCCAGAAACCAACCCCCTCTTTTTTCTTCTGTTTTTTTTTTAAAGACCTCACCCCCCCTCGACTGTTCAATCCATGTTTTTGTATCAGAAAAACACATTTCCCCAGTTTGGGAGGAAACATCTGAGCAGATTCTTTCTGCTGGATCACATCAGGTGACTGACAGCAGTTCTGGAAGTTCTGCTTCTGGTTTTGGGAAGTGATGGAGCGTCTCTGTCCCAGAGAGGATGGAGGTGGACCTGCTGCTCACTTCATGGAGGACGTGTCCTCCTCCAATCAGATGGCAGGGGCCTCCAGGACAGTCGGCCTGAGCTTTGTGTGGTGGTGGGGGGCTCAGGAGCCGGACCGATACAGAGCAAATGTCATGCAGCAGACCTGATGGCACAGTGTGTTGCCGTAGTAACAGCACATGTATGGAGGGAGACGATGCTTTCTTCCTGTGAGAAACTACAGCAGCTGATGGCCTTTGAAGCCGTCATAAAGCATTTTATTACAGCATGAAGTAATGGATGCATCGCCGAGCCTAATCCTCATCGCTGTTTAAACTTTATAAGATGAAACTGACAAAGTGGATGTTGATGTGTTTTCTTATGTGGTAGTAATGTATAAGTTAACCACTAGATGTCAGTAAGTAACACAAACTGGAGGTGGATCAGCTGATCAGGTGTTCGGGTCGTTTCTTCCTGCATCCCAGGTTATTACTAAAAAGCAGCAGCTGCTCATTTGTTGGAGAGGCGGGTCGGACGCTTTATCCCTCACACTTTCAACTTGAGGATAATCTGTTTGGACACCTTCAAAGTTCTGATGCTGTGCTGGTTCTGGTGGAGCATTTCCACAGCTGGAGGCAGCAGTGAGCGGGAAAAGCTTCACTAATCACATCAAAAGTTAATAGAGTGGAAACTCTCAAAGTGTTTAGTCTTATGTCAACCAGTTTGCTGACTCTGACTGCTGCAAATGTGAGCATTTTAAACATGAGGAACCTGAAGAGAGGCCTCTTTGTTTACCATGAAAACTCCAGGGGACTTTCATCTCCAGCTTCCCCGGCGGCGCCGGAGGATGGAATTACAGGACCTGGAGGATTCACCCCCCCCCCCCCGTTACCCAGAAGGCAATTATCCTCCATCCCCTTGGCAGAACAATACAATCAATCACTGTAATTTCATTTGATCCTCTGGCTCCTGCCTGTTTATGCCAACAGAGTAATATGTTTAATCTTTATCAGACGCTTATCCAAAGCAGAACAAATAATGTACGGCTCTGATGAAACGATATTACGCAGAATAAATCAGAAAGATGGGTAAAGATTTGCTTTCCAATCGAATTAGTGCCAGGGCCCCAAAAAGCTTTTCATACCCTAATAAAGAGGAGTCGGGGGGGGGTTCTGCAGCTCAGAATCAGTGGACGGTTGGCGATGCATCCACATTACTGTCCACAGAATGATGATCTGCACGGAGCTTTAGCTCCTGAAATGAACTCCAGCATCCATGCAGACGTCAGCCTGGCTCTCTGTTTGCTGAACAAATGAGCAGTTTCTCTGTAAAGGCTGCGCCGCTGCAGGCCGGCCCCTGGAGGCCATAAAGTCTGCACTGCTGGCCCCTGGAGGCACAAAGGCTCCGCTGCAGGTCGGCCCCTGGAAGCTGGCGGGATCTCCCTCTGTCAAAACAAAGAGCAGAAACAGACGCTTCATTTAGTGTTAGAGTTGTTTGGATGCTGCTCAAATCCAACTGCCAGCAGAGTTTCAACCATAATTAACTGGGGCAGAATTAGATGCACCGCTTGTTGGGCGCTAATTGCTGAAGACTTACTGAAAGGAGAGTGGGAGGGGACGAGGAAGAGGAGCAGGGAGGAAGAGGAGTGGTTGCTCCCAGACAAATATAACGTGATTAACAAGCTGTTGCCTTTGCAGGGCAAAATTCTGGTGACAAGTAAGACTGGCTTCTTTCCAAGCGACGCTGTGAGGCCTTGTCCATGTGTAAGTGAGCTTACTCATCCACATTCATTTACTGCCACCAAAGATCACTGAGGTAGAAGCTCCTGCCGTCCTGGAACAGAGACACAGTGCTTTGAATTGAATGGCTTTGCTGCTGGAGACGTATTTTACTCATTGGACGGGTCTTGAATCTCACGTGACAAACCAGCTCCATCCTCTGCATTTACTCCCAAACAGAACTTTCTTTTAAATTCCAGGTTCCAAAACCCGTGGATTACTCCGGCCAGCCCTGGTAAGTAGAGCCGGAGCCGGAAAAGATCTGTTTACTCGTCACGCCATGTGATTGACAGTATGGGATGTTGTCATCTTCATGTTCAGGATGATTGATGGCATTGTAAGTGTAGTAGTTGTTCATGGATGGTTCAGGTTTGCAGGCCCTCTGGAGAGATACCAGGCGGAGGTGGAGCTCCTCAACCAGGAAAACGGAACCTATCTGATCCGACACCGAAGTAAAGAGTGTAATGAATACGCCATCAGCATAAAGTGAGTCCCAGTGTTCCTTTGTGTCTGCATGACGTCTCCTGATCCTTCATTAAACGCTGTGAGCACAGAGGGACCGGATCACCACCTTCAATAGGAACTGAGGCTGAAGCTTTCAGCACTTCTGCCAAAGACCAGGAACCTGAGAAAGAACCGGTGCTGGTGTGAGGCCCAAAGGCACAAAACCCCAAATCAATAATCCAATTTAAACCTGACACAAAAATATACCTCAAACATGAACCAAAGGAGGACACCACCTGGGACCAGACAGCGGGTGGGACTGCTGCCCTGTTCAGGCCCCAGAACAGTCCCTGCTGCCCCTCCATCACTTCCAAGCAGCTCAAGTCAAACAGGTTCACAGGATTATTGAGGAACATCTCGCTTTTCTGTTCCTCAAAGGAACAGAGACATAAAAAAGAACAGAGTTGTTGTTTTTGACCCCATATGATTGTCTATGGGAGCATTAGGGTCGAGGCAGCAGTCTGGAGGGGGTCCCAGTGACCCACCATCCTTTCCTCTGGTGGGCCTGACCGCTGCTCATTGGCTGCTTTGATGTCAGCTTCTGTCCAACTCTCCAGTCCTAATTGAGTGTCTGAGTGCTTAAGATCTTTATCTGGATGGATGATGGAGATAATGGAGCTCCATGCAGTGAGCCGCTGCTAATCAACTCACTAACCTCAAACATCTCTGTGTGACGAACATAATATAATGTAAAGTAACATAATAGAATGTAAAGTAACATAATATAATGTAAGTAATAATATAATGTAAAGTAATATAATATAATATAATATAATATAATATAATATAATATAATATAATATAATATAATATAATATAATATAATATAATATAATATAATATAATATAATATAATATAATATAATATATATCAGAAATGTGCTCTATAAACTAAGTGGATTGGATATATCTTCTAGATAAAAGCAGGATTACTGGAGACAATTGCCCCCTTGCACCTCCCCTTTTGCCTACTGCCCTCGGGTAGAAGGTTCAGAAGCCTTCTGGTCCGTTCGGCATGTCTGATGCCTCTTCCAGCAGGTCGTCCTCCTGCTGAACACCCTCCTCTACCTCAGCTTTGCAGAACCACACGTCCTGACTTGCATTGTTGCACATCTGGACAGTTTAGCCGATTGTTATTTCGTTTGTTACTGACAGCAGGAGCAGCTAGTTGATCATCAGCAGGTCTGGCCTGGAGTCCATGTTCATGTCGTCTTCATCTCACACAGGTTCAGCGATAAAGTGAAGCACATCAAAATTCTGACCAAGGATGGAGGCTTTTACATCGCTGAGAGTCGGCTCTTCAAGACGGTGCTGGTAAAGGCTTTGACAGGAAGTCCTCTGCACACAGCATGAATGAACGATTGCTGTTCACTCCCAGCAGAAACCTTTGTTTTGTCACATCAGCACATTAATCTGAGACTTACGGTCCTTGTTTGCTGCACCTTTTATAACTCAGACTCACAAACTAACTTGTTTGAAACTCCTATTTCATGTTTCTGGCGCCTTAAGAGGAAGCCGGATGTGATTCTCACTGACAGAACGCCACCAGACAGACATTTAACAGAGCTCTGCGTGTTCTCCAGACCGTCACATGCTCTCATGTTAGTCCTGGAACACCAGAAAGGCCTGGTTCCTCACAGGGCTCAGGGTTCTGTCCGTCAGAGTAAAGGACAGAATCAGGACCATCATGTTCTGGCCCGTTTGCATTGAGGATTCTGCATCCCTCTGTGTGAAGTAGAACGATATGTGTCAAAAATGTCCTTTTCACGCTTTTAAACCTTTTGGACATCACACGTGTCAGCTGTCCCTCTCCTCATGCATGCTAATGCCTGCATCTTCTTCTGCTGGTTTGCTCAGGAGCTGGTGGATTACTACAAGCAGCACTCTCTGAAGGAGGGCTTCAGCAGCCTCGACACCACTCTGCAGGTTCCCTACAGGGAACCGGACAATGGAAACACGCCCAGGGCCATTTCCAGGGCTGGCAGTGGTGAGTGTGTCCCCTCCCCTCACTGCCTGACATGCATGTTCCACCTGCAGCTCCTGCTTCTGACAGATGAACTTTTTTACTGACATGATATGAAATAGACGTGATAGATAGGAGACGCAGGAAAGAAGCACAGACACTCGTCTGAGGATGTAACTCCTCAGATTATCCCTAAAGGAAGGAGGGGAGACAAGGGAGGACAGAACTTGGTAAAAAAGAACAGATTCCTTGAAGAGATGGAGGAGGTGCAGAGAAATGAAAATGAGACCCAGAAAGAGACAGGAAGTGTCGAACGTGCAGCGTGAGCTGCAGCCGCCCGCTCGCTCGGCTTGGCAGGGAGATCCCAGCCAGGGCTCTCCGCCCGAGGCGAGCGCTGGGAGTCTGCCGCTCCCAAACCTCACGCTCCGCTCAGCTCAGAGATGGCTTCACAATTTTCCTGACAGGCCTGACGTTTCACTCTGGATTGAGGTGAAAACCAGGCAAAGGAAAGAAAAGAGTCGTCTGCTGACACGCACCTGGGGGAACACCTCCGGCCCAGCCGAGGACCACGACTTTCCTCACCACACTTGGAAAAGTTTGCAGTCTGTTCTGAAGGAGCAGATGGAAGCTGTCTCCACTTAAAGAGACGTGCGTGCAAACAGCCGCCGCAGAGGCGGGCGCATGAAGGCGGGAACAAAGGAAAGAGGCTCTTTGTGTCTGTTTGGATGCAAAATTCCACCGCATCCCTCCGTTTCCCCGCGTCACTCTCTCAGCGCTTTATGCTTCAAAGCTGCTTTTGCTTTCGTTCACTCATACCCTGACAGCCCCACTGTTGTCCCAGTGCATGCTGGGATACATCATTGCTTTGCTAAGCGTCCTCCCCAGATGAGTCCTCCTCCATAAATAAAGTTTGGGCTGCGTGTCCTCCTCTGTGGCAGGCAGACACGAGTCACAGTGAAGCACAGTGGAATCTGGAAACCTAAACACAACACGGAACAACTGCACACAAACTCTGAAAAGAACTACACAAACCCACTGAGTTCATGTCCTCGTTTGGGTCTCTGTTGGTGAACATTTATGTAAAACTAGAGGGAGACACTGAAGCGTTGAATGTTAGATTGCTGAATGAAATTAAAACTTAAAGGGGAATAATTGACAAAAAATAAAAAATAAAAATAAAGAAATGATCAAAGTTGAGCATAAATACAGTGAAAACAGCACAATAACAAAAAAGATATGTTTGGGAGAAATGCCAGACCCGGGTCTCGAACCAGCGAGCTGAATTCCTGCTTCTATAGCTGAGGACCAAACTGAGGAACCGTCAGAGGGAAACTGAAGTCCTACAGCAGATCTGCAGAGTCAGCTGCTTTTTCCAAAATGACATTTATCTGGATGTTGTTTACAGAATACGTATGATAGGGCACGGAGGAGGTAATTAGTGGTGAGGCTGACGTGCTCTGTCTGCTGTTCATGAGGCCTTTGTGACCTGCTGATGGGTCAAACGCTCCCTTAAAGAACAAACCGGAGTCGTGTGATGTTTGCTGCTCTGCTCTCAGAACTCTGTTGGCTGACACGGTTCTCCTTTTTCTCCCCTTGACCCTCCGTCAAACCTTCTTTCTGTCAAACTTCTCCCATGTCTTTGCTGTGGCCTGAATGACCCCACACCCCCACCCTAGTTTTCTCTCTGGTTCCTTCTGGGGGCTGCAGCTTTGTTCCTCCCAGCTTCTCGCCCTTCTGGTCAGGTAAAGCTGCTGCTTTTCTTCTCATCAGACACTCGGTGACATGCAGAGCAGCTGCTGCCGCCATTCAGGCGTTAGAGGCATCGGTTCAGCCAATGACATGCTGGAAGTTCCCGTTTGTTCTTTAAAGAGGGGTTGCAAATGAAAGCTTGGATTTAGGTTTTCTGTCTGCAGAAAGCCCAGACTGCAGAACAACCGGTGTGGAGAGATGGATGAAGGCTTTGCTTTCTCTCCCAGCATGGGGGGGCAGCCACATTAAATGAAGGGCATTTAGTCTCCGTGGATTCTGGAGCAGGTTTCCATCTGGTATGATGGAGCTGGGAGTTCCTGAGAGGATGCAGGAGTCCTCGCCTGCCTGCTAATCCCTGTGTAATCTGAGGGAGGATCCATGTTTGTCCGTCTGTACTGGACCCAAAACAAACCTTTGGCTTCCACTACACTGATCTCCTTTCACCATTCTTCTCTGTTTTTTGTTGTTTCTCCATAAAAAAAGACCAAAGTGAGTGATGACGCTGGCATGAATGACTTCAGGTTGTTACTCTGAAGCCGTGTTTGTTCATAATCCTAATTTGTGACATTTGGTTTATAAGAAATGAGCAAGTGAATGTTTAATGTAAAGCGTCTGGATTAGAACCTGTATTCGGCCTTTAAAGCATTGAAAGTCCTCCTGACAGAAGCCCGTCTGTGTCAGTCTTCTCCCCCAGGGTGGTGGGCGTGGCCGTGGCGCGCTACAACTTCAGCTCCAGAGACACGCGCGAGCTCTCGCTGCTGCAGGGAGACGTCATCAGGATCTACAGCAAGATGTCCAACGGCTGGTGGAAAGGAGAAGTGGACGGCCGGGTAGAGAATCTGATTCCCTCTTCTGCCTTTGCAGCTTCAGGGGGCAGACATGCCTGTCCTCTTCCACGTTAGGCTACAGTTTGGGGTTTTTCTGGGTTGGTGGTGGTTAAATGACAGAATAAATCTATCTTTTTTCTTCTTTATTCTTCCGTTTTTCATGAGAAACATAATAAATCCCGTCACCAAGGTCTGCAGCTCAAAGGGAAATTAGATGTGAATTTGTTCTTTATAAATGTATTGATCTGCATAATCAATAGATTCTTGTTTCAGAACCTTTTGGTTTTCTGCAGATGTTTACATCAAATCCTCTTTACGTTTGCGGTTAATGTTTTGACCCCTAACTTCCAGAGGAGCCATTAAAGATGCATGTTTGAGCTTCACTGCACTGAAAGACGCCTCTGTGTCCCTCCCCAGGTGGGCTGGTTTCCCTCCACCTACGTGGATGAAGAAGACTGACTGCTCAGAGGGTGACGTCATTTCAGTCAGTCGTTCCCCCAAACCCAGACGCTCGGACATGAAAGGAGAGGACAACGGTCCCCCGACGGACTTCTTGTCACATCAGAGATTCCTGTCACTGGATGTCCTGCAGCCCTATCTGCCCCATGGAGGAACAAGTGCTGCCCCCAGATGCCCTTCCTCTGTTCCCGCCCACCCTCTGATAGATGGCTCTGTTGGCCCCCACAGCACTTGTCTCTATTGTCCTGATGGTTGATGGGACGGCTTAGGGAGGGGGCGGGGCGGCGGCGCTCTGACGGTTTTTCTTCCACTGAAACGTAGAACCTATTGGATGTGTCTAAACGCTGGAAGCAGCCGTCTGCAGGTGTTTAAAAGGTGAACTTTCAAATATTTGGTCAATGGACTGGTGGGGTGGGGGTGGGGGGGCAACAACAGCCTGATTGCTTCCTGTGGGGCAATGCTTTGTTCTTGTTACTGTTCTGTGCTCCTTTTGTTTCCTGCTCAGTTTATGATCCTTTATGACCGATTCCCACATTTGCACTGCGGGGGGGAAGGGGGGGGGGGCAGACGCTCACCTCGTTTCCAGGACTGCCAGCTGGACAGAACGTTTCCTGCAGGTTATTAACCCTCAGCGTGCAGAAGCTGAAGTCAACTCGTTCATTAGAAACCTAAAAACCACAAACGGAGGATTTTAGGTTTAGAGACGTTTACTGGAACTCTGCTTCACTTCCAGTGTGACTCAAGACTGATGTAACCGCTGTTCACCGGAGAGAAAGGTGGCACCGGGGTGTTCAGTGATGCAGCCCCCCACCCGAGCTGTGTGCTGCACCACTCTTTAACTAAAGCACCTCCACTGAATTGTGCTCCTAAATTCAGTTTGCCCTCCTTCAACACCACAGGCTCACTAATAAGAGAAATGAGCTGCATGTGCTGCAAACATGCATCCTGCAGCTGCAAACATGCATCCTGCAGCTGCAAACATGCATCCTGCAGCTGCAAACATGCATCATGCAGCTGCAAACATGCATCCTGCAGCTGCAAACATGCATCCTGCAGCTGCAAACATGCATCATGCAGCTGCAAACATGCATCCTGCAGCTGCAAACATGCATCCTGCAGCTGCAAACATGCATTCTGCAGCTGCAGGATGCATGTTTGCAGCACATATGGATTATCCCTAACATTGATGTAAAAATGCCTCAGCAAAAGTTGGGCTGAACTGAAACAGGAACGTTTGAATCAATTTCTTCTTCTTTAAATGTAATGACGATAAAAACTGTAATAATGTAATTAAGACAAAGAATAAAATGAAAATCCTTTCATAGAATTATTGTATGAACAATTCTGTGTTGATTATCAGTTTGAATGAGGTTTAGCAATAAAACTGATTTTTAAATGATGATTAAAATCTGGACAACATTCATTTTAAAGCCTTGTTGTTTATCTTTGTTGATATAAATAAAGATTTGCATTTTGAAATGCAGGTCCTATTTTCTACAGACCTCCCGTTCTGTCAGGAAGGTGTGAAGGTGGAGCCATTTTCCTCACTGCAACACCTGTCTGATCTTGTAATCTACAGCTTTCTAACACCTGTCCTGGATTACTGTAATCTGAGGCTCCATCACACCTGTCCTGGATTACTGTAATCTACAGCTTTCTAGTGCATGTTTCTCTGCTGCTGAAGGTTCATGAAGGATTCTCGTTGCCCATTTTAAAACAGTTTAATAACATTTTACAAACAAACTTTTGATATTAAACATTTTTACCAGTGAGAGAAGTTTTGAGTGGTGGTGGGGTGGTGGGGCTCAGTTTTAGAGGGTGTTGCATCATCATGTGTCTCCTTAACCCACCAGCCTCCGGTCATCCCTCTGTGTCTTTGTTAGGGGGGGTTACTGAGTTTTAGTGAGGACTGGAGGCTTTCACCCCCCACCTCCATAAACTCACTAAAAGTCTTATTTTTTCTTATTTCTGTTCAGCTGCTGAATAGAAATCACTGAGCTGCAGGCAGAGTTTGGAATCTGTGGGTGGAGACGAACAGCTTAAATCCAGACATTTCTGTACTTCACATTCATGAGGAGACTCAGGACCGTTAGAGGTTTCTACGGTTGAGGAGTCACAGCTGAGTCCGTTTGGGGAAAAACAACGTTAGACAGAGCTGACGCTTCAGTTGGAGTAAAGTGGAGCAGCAGAGTTTTGGAGGGAAAATCCTCCATCAAAGAAGCTGCAGCTTGATGGGTCCTGGCTTTACTGCAGCCTGTGGTGGATTCAGGAAACCCCCCCATCACATTTTCCTTCCTTCACTGCTGCAGCACCTGTACCCATCTGAATCCATCCAAACACACACCAGTGGAGCTTCCTCCTCCCACGGCGGACGTTCTGCTTCCTGTCGTCCACGCTGCCTCTGTGTGTCAAAAACCCGCCGACAGCTGCAGCACATTTCTGTGGAAAGACGTCAAACCAGCAATAATGGGAGCAGCAGATTCAGGTAATGCAGCCAGAACAGAGGAACGCTCCTCAGAGAGGAACCTGAGCTGTTCTTCATCCCAGACTTTCTGCTTTGGACCAAGAAGCATCTCACATGAGGACGGACGTGTCAGACGTGCTCACATGTGACCTTCCAACTTCCAGCACTGAAAAGGTTTTCCATGGTTCTTTAATGTCCTCAGCATGGAGAGCAAGAGAGTCAGAAGGAATCAAGAGGAAGGAGAAACAAACGACCTCTGTTCTCTCTGCAGGGAGGTGCGGACCGGCCCTCTGTCACGCCAGCCCCCACATTGCAGCGGGACAATGTCCTGACAGGTACAAACTCAGATACCTTTTTTAAAAACATCTAACTTCCTGAAAAAACATCGGGACTATTTTTTAAACCACTTTGGTTTCAGCTGCTGTGGATCCAGTTTGGTTCTTCTGTTCTGCAGCAGTTTGAGCCAAAGCGTTTCCAAGAAAGCCTCAGAGCTCCATCCACACGTCAGCCGTCATGGAAGGACTGCGGTGACAGATGGGTCCAGGTCCAGGTCCAGATGGATCCAGGTCCAGGTCCAGATCCAGGTCCAGGTCCAGATCCAAGCTAAATGTTAGTCTTTATGAGAATCACGTTATTTGTGTTAACGACGTTCTTCACAGAAACTGAGAGCTGATGAGAAAAATGGAAGATGTTTCTGACTGTAGAAAACACACAAAATAATCACACAAAAGAACACAGTTTAGACAGCCCCCCCCCCCTGACCTGTCATTAGGACCTCCATGATGATGATGACGACGATGATGACGATGGTCAGGATGAGGATGAAGGAGTGTTGGCAGTCACAGTGGAGGACAAAGCCTGACCGTCCGTCTGCCTGTCTGGATGATGCTGCTGAACCTCCAGGAGTCTCCATCCTTTCTAATTAAGATGCTGCTGATCAAAGGCCTAATCCTCAAAGAGCCCCCCCCCCGCTCTTCCCAGCCCAGCCACTTCCTGTTGACTGTGGGAGGGGGGGGCATGTTTGGATGGTGCTTTGATGCCTGCAGCTCCTGTTGAAGGACCTGCTGTGGAAAAGGTTCCTATCTGGGTTCCATTGGTGGTCCGGAACCTGCCGGCCTGTTCTGACCCATAGAAGACACTCAGCGCAGACTCACAACATGTGGGTGCAGCTCGGCGTCACGGCGGCGTGAAGCTCGGCGTCACGGCGGCGTGAAGCTCGGCGTCACGGCGGCGTGAAGCTCGGCGTCACGGCGGCGTGAAGCTCGGCGTCACGGCGGCGTGAAGCTCGGCGTCACGGCGGCGTGAAGCTCGCCGGCCATCAGAGCTCTGGAGAACAGGAAGAGGAGCGTGACGCCGCTCAGCAGGTCGGTCATTATCACGGAAGCAGAGCATCTGCCTGAGGCTCATGGGAAGGTCATGTGATGCCCCCCTGGCAGCCCCCCCCCCCCGCCTGCTTCCTGCCCTCCCCTCCTCAGGTGTGTTTGTGTTTGCTCTCCACCTGGGAATCCATTGTTTCAGCGCAGCCTTTTGTGATGAAGGCCTCTGTGTGCTTCTTTTTCTGTCCCCCCTTCACCGCCTCCCCTTTGTGTTTGTGCCCGCTGTTGTCTCCCCCACCACTGTCTCTGCATGTCTTTGTTCCCCCCCACCTCGGCTTTGCTGTCTGTTTCTGCCATGGCCTCCACTCTGTTCTCAGAAGCTCAAAAGGAAAAGCAAGTGTTTGAGGTGAAAGTCAGAGGAAGGCGACTCTGCTCTTCATCTGCTGCTCTGAGAACGAAGCCTCAAAACAAACAGCCTCACGCGTTTCTGCCTCATGAGACACGCCGCCGTCACGGTTTACACCAGGCTGCAGCATCGACTCCTCCAGGTGTCACTCAGAGAGCATCCAAAGACCAGATTCAGCCATAGAACCCAGATTCAGCCATAGAACCCAGATTCAGCCATAGAAACCAGATTCAGCCATAGAAACCAGATTCAACCATTAAAACCAGTTTCAGCCATGGAAACCAGATCCAGACCTAACAACCAGATCCAGACCTAGAAACCTGATTCAGACCTAAAAACCAGATCCAGACCTATAAACCAGATCCAGACCTAGAAACCTGATCCAGACCTAAAAACCAGATCCAGACCTATAAACCAGATTCAGCCATAAATACCAAATCCACACATAGAACTCAGATTCAGCCATATAAACCTGATCCAGACCTAAAGACCAGATTCAGACAAAGAAACCAGATTCAGCCATAGAACCCAGATTCAGCCATAGAAACCAGATTCAGCCATAGAAACCAGATTCAGCCATAGAAACCAGATTCAGCCATAGAAACCAGATTCAGCCATAGAAACAGCCATAGAAACCAGATTCAGCCATAGAAACCAGATTCAGCCATAGAAACCAAATTCAGCCATAGAAACCAGATTCAGACATAGAAACCAGATTCAGCCATAGAAACCAGATTCAGCCATAGAAACTAGATTCAACCATTAAAACCAGTTTCAGCCATGGAAACCAGATCAAGACCTATAAACCAGATCCAGACATAGAAACCAGATCCAGACATAGAAACCAGATCCAGACATAGAACTCAGATTCAGCCATATAAACCTGATCCAGACCTAAAAACCAGATTCAGACAAAGAACCCAGATTCAGCCATAGAAACAGCCATAGAAACCAGATTCAGCCATAGAAACCAGATTCAACCATTAAAACCAGTTTCAGCCATGGAAACCAGATCCAGACCTAACAACCAGATCCAGACCTAGAAACCTGATCCAGACCTAAAAACCAGATCCAGACCTATAAACCAGATCCAGACCTAGAAACCTGATCCAGACCTAAAAACCAGATCCAGACCTATAAACCAGATTCAGCCATAAATACCAAATCCACACATAGAACTCAGATTCAGCCATATAAACCTGATCCAGACCTAAAAACCAGATTCAGACAAAGAAATCAGATACAGCCAAAGAAACCAGATACAGCCATAGAAACAAGATACAGCCATAGAAACCAGATTCAGCCATAGAAACCAGATTCAGCCATAGAAACAGCCATAGAAACCAGATTCAGCCATAGAAACCAGATTCAGACACTGAAACCAGATTCAACCATTAAAACCAGTTTCAGCCATAGAAACCTGTTCCAGACCTAACAACCAAATTCAGACAAAGAAACCAGATACAGCCATAGAAACCAGATTCAGCCATAGAAACCAGATTCAGCCATAGAAACCAGATTCAGCCATAGAAACTAGATTCAACCATTAAAACCAGTTTCAGCCATGGAAACCAGATCCAGACCTAACAACCAGATCCAGACATAGAAACTAGATCCAGACCTAAAAACCAGATCCAGACCTATAAACCAGATCCAGACATAGAAACCAGATTCAGCCATAGAAACCAGATTCAGCCATAGAAACCAGATTCAGCCATAGAAACCAGATACAGCCATAGAAACCAGATTCAGCTCTGAGAACGAAGCCTCAAAACAAACAGCCTCACGCGTTTCTGCCTCATGAGACACGCCGCCGTCACGGTTTACACCAGGCTGCAGCATTGACTCCTCCAGGTGTCACTCAGAGAGCATCCAAAGACCAGATTCAGCCATAGAAACCAGATTCAGCCATAGAAACCAGATTCAGCCATAGAAACCAGATTCAGCCATAGAAACTAGATTCAACCATTAAAACCAGTTTCAGCCATGGAAACCAGATCAAGACCTATAAACCAGATCCAGACATAGAAACCAGATCCAGACATAGAAACCAGATTCAGCCATATAAACCTGATCCAGACCTAAAAACCAGATTCAGACAAAGAACCCAGATTCAGCCATAGAAACAGCCATAGAAACCAGATTCAGCCATAGAAACCAGATTCAACCATTAAAACCAGTTTCAGCCATGGAAACCAGATCCAGACCTAACAACCAGATCCAGACCTAGAAACCTGATCCAGACCTAAAAACCAGATCCAGACCTATAAACCAGATCCAGACCTAGAAACCTGATCCAGACCTAAAAACCAGATCCAGACCTATAAACCAGATTCAGCCATAAATACCAAATCCACACATAGAACTCAGATTCAGCCATATAAACCTGATCCAGACCTAAAGACCAGATTCAGACAAAGAAACCAGATTCAGCCATAGAAACTAGATTCAGCCATAGAAAACCAGATTCAGCCATAGAAACCAGATTCAGCCATAGAAACCAGATTCAGCCATAGAAACCAGATTCAGCCATAGAAACAGCCAAAGAAACCAGATTCAGCCATAGAAACCAGATTCAGCCATAGAAACCAGATTCAGACATAGAAACCAGATTCAGCCATAGAAACCAGATTCAGCCATAGAAACTAGATTCAACCATTAAAACCAGTTTCAGCCATGGAAACCAGATCAAGACCTATAAACCAGATTCAGACATAGAAAGCAGATCCAGACATAGAAACCAGATCCAGACATAGAACTCAGATTCAGCCATATAAACCTGATCCAGACCTAAAAACCAGATTCAGACAAAGAACCCAGATTCAGCCATAGAAACAGCCATAGAAACCAGATTCAGCCATAGAAACCAGATTCAGCCATAGAAACCAGATTCAGCCATAGAAACCAGATTCAGCCATAGAAACTAGATTCAACCATTAAAACCAGTTTCAGCCATGGAAACCAGATCCAGACCTAACAACCAGATCCAGACATAGAAACTAGATCCAGACCTAAAAACCAGATCCAGACCTATAAACCAGATCCAGACATAGAAACCAGATTCAGCCATAGAAACCAGATTCAGCCATAGAAACCAGATACAGCCATAAAAACCAGATTCAGCCATAGAAACCAGATTCAGCCATAGAAACCAGATACAGCCATAGAAACCAGATTCAGCTCTGAGAACGAAGCCTCAAAACAAACAGCCTCACGCGTTTCTGCCTCATGAGACACGCCGCCGTCACGGTTTACACCAGGCTGCAGCATCGACTCCTCCAGGTGTCACTCAGAGAGCATCCAAAGACCAGATTCAGCCATAGAAACCAGATTCAGCCATAGAAACCAGATTCAGCCATAGAAACCAGATTCAGCCATAGAAACTAGATTCAACCATTAAAACCAGTTTCAGCCATGGAAACCAGATCAAGACCTATAAACCAGATCCAGACATAGAAACCAGATCCAGACATAGAAACCAGATTCAGCCATATAAACCTGATCCAGACCTAAAAACCAGATTCAGACAAAGAACCCAGATTCAGCCATAGAAACAGCCATAGAAACCAGATTCAGCCATAGAAACCAGATTCAACCATTAAAACCAGTTTCAGCCATGGAAACCAGATCCAGACCTAACAACCAGATCCAGACCTAGAAACCTGATCCAGACCTAAAAACCAGATCCAGACCTATAAACCAGATCCAGACCTAGAAACCTGATCCAGACCTAAAAACCAGATCCAGACCTATAAACCAGATTCAGCCATAAATACCAAATCCACACATAGAACTCAGATTCAGCCATATAAACCTGATCCAGACCTAAAGACCAGATTCAGACAAAGAAACCAGATTCAGCCATAGAACCCAGATTCAGCCATAGAAACCAGATTCAGCCATAGAAACCAGATTCAGCCATAGAAACCAGATTCAGCCATAGAAACCAGATTCAGCCATAGAAACAGCCAAAGAAACCAGATTCAGCCATAGAAACCAGATTCAGCCATAGAAACCAGATTCAGACATAGAAACCAGATTCAGCCATAGAAACCAGATTCAGCCATAGAAACTAGATTCAACCATTAAAACCAGTTTCAGCCATGGAAACCAGATCAAGACCTATAAACCAGATTCAGACATAGAAAGCAGATCCAGACATAGAAACCAGATCCAGACATAGAACTCAGATTCAGCCATATAAACCTGATCCAGACCTAAAAACCAGATTCAGACAAAGAACCCAGATTCAGCCATAGAAACAGCCATAGAAACCAGATTCAGCCATAGAAACCAGATTCAGCCATAGAAACCAGATTCAGCCATAGAAACCAGATTCAGCCATAGAAACTAGATTCAACCATTAAAACCAGTTTCAGCCATGGAAACCAGATCCAGACCTAACAACCAGATCCAGACATAGAAACTAGATCCAGACCTAAAAACCAGATCCAGACCTATAAACCAGATCCAGACATAGAAACCAGATTCAGCCATAGAAACCAGATTCAGCCATAGAAACCAGATACAGCCATAAAAACCAGATTCAGCCATAGAAACCAGATTCAGCCATAGAAACCAGATACAGCCATAGAAACCAGATTCAGCTCTGAGAACGAAGCCTCAAAACAAACAGCCTCACGCGTTTCTGCCTCATGAGACACGCCGCCGTCACGGTTTACACCAGGCTGCAGCATCGACTCCTCCAGGTGTCACTCAGAGAGCATCCAAAGACCAGATTCAGCCATAGAAACCAGATTCAGCCATAGAAACCAGATTCAGCCATAGAAACCAGATTCAGCCATAGAAACTAGATTCAACCATTAAAACCAGTTTCAGCCATGGAAACCAGATCAAGACCTATAAACCAGATCCAGACATAGAAACCAGATCCAGACATAGAAACCAGATCCAGACATAGAAACCAGATCCAGACATAGAACTCAGATTCAGCCATATAAACCTGATCCAGACCTAAAAACCAGATTCAGACAAAGAACCCAGATTCAGCCATAGAAACAGCCATAGAAACCAGATTCAGCCATAGAAACCAGATTCAACCATTAAAACCAGTTTCAGCCATGGAAACCAGATCCAGACCTAACAACCAGATCCAGACCTAGAAACCTGATTCAGACCTAAAAACCAGATCCAGACCTATAAACCAGATCCAGACCTAGAAACCTGATCCAGACCTAAAAACCAGATCCAGACCTATAAACCAGATTCAGCCATAAATACCAAATCCACACATAGAACTCAGATTCAGCCATATAAACCTGATCCAGACCTAAAGACCAGATTCAGACAAAGAAACCAGATTCAGCCATAGAACCCAGATTCAGCCATAGAAACCAGATTCAGCCATAGAAACCAGATTCAGCCATAGAAACCAGATTCAGCCATAGAAACAGCCATAGAAACCAGATTCAGCCATAGAAACCAGATTCAGCCATAGAAACCAATTCAGCCATAGAAACCAGATTCAGACATGAACCAGATTCAGCCATAGAAACCAGATTCAGCCATAGAAACTAGATTCAACCATTAAAACCAGTTTCAGCCATGGAAACCAGATCAAGACCTATAAACCAGATCCAGACATAGAAACCAGATCCAGACATAGAAACCAGATCCAGACATAGAACTCAGATTCAGCCATATAAACCTGATCCAGACCTAAAAACCAGATTCAGACAAAGAACCCAGATTCAGCCATAGAAACAGCCATAGAAACCAGATTCAGCCATAGAAACCAGATTCAACCATTAAAACCAGTTTCAGCCATGGAAACCAGATCCAGACCTAACAACCAGATCCAGACCTAGAAACCTGATCCAGACCTAAAAACCAGATCCAGACCTATAAACCAGATCCAGACCTAGAAACCTGATCCAGACCTAAAAACCAGATCCAGACCTTAAACCAGATTCAGCCATAAATACCAAATCCACACATAGAACTCAGATTCAGCCATATAAACCTGATCCAGACCTAAAAACCAGATTCAGACAAAGAAATCAGATACAGCCAAAGAAACCAGATACAGCCATAGAAACAAGATACAGCCATAGAAACCAGATTCATCCATAGAAACCAGATTCAGCCATAGAAACCAGATACAGCAATAGAAACCAGATACAGCCATAGAAACCAGATTCAGACACTGAAACCAGATTCAACCATTAAAACCAGTTTCAGCCATAGAAACCTGTTCCAGACCTAACAACCAAATTCAGACAAAGAAACCAGATACAGCCATAGAAACCAGATTCAGCCATAGAAACCAGATTCAGCCATGAAACCAGATTCATAGCCATAGAAACTAGATTCAACCATAAACCAGTTTCAGCCATGGAAAACCAGATCCAGACCTAACAACCAATCCAGACATAGAAACTAGATCCAGACCTAAAATCCAGATCCAGACCTATAAACCAGATCCAGACATAGAAACCAGATTCAGCCATAGAAACCAGATTCAGCCATAGAAACCAGATACAGCCATAGAAACCAGATTCAGCCATAGAAACCAGATTCAGCCATAGAAACCAGATACAGCCATAGAAACCAGATTCAGCCATAGAAACCAGATACAGCCATAGAAACCAGATCCAGACATAGAAACCAGATCCAGACCTAAAAACCAGATCCAGACCTATAAACCAGATCCAGACATAGAAACCAGATTCAGCCATAGAAACCAGATTCAGCCATAGAAACCAGATATAGCCATAGAAACCAGATTCAGCCATAGAAACCAGATCCAGACATAGAAACCAGATCCAGACATAGAACTCAGGTTCAGCCGTATAAACCAGATTCAGCCATAGAAACTAGATTCAACCATTAAAACCAGTTTCAGCCATGGAAACCAGATCCAGACCTAACAACCAGATCGATCTGGTTGTTAGGTCTGGATTGGTTCCATGCTGAAACTGGTTTTTAATGGTTGAATCTAGTTTCTATGGCTGAATCTGGTTTATAAGGTGAACTGAGTTCTATGTCTGGATCTGGTTCTATGTCTGGATCTGGTTTCTATGGCGTGAATCTGGTTTCTATGGCTATATTATGGTTTCTAGGCTGAATCGGTTCTATGGCTGAATCTGGTTTCTATGTCTGGATCTGGGTTATAGGTTATGGATTGTTTTTAGGTTGGATCTGGTTTCTATGTCTGGATCTGGTTTTATGGCTGTATCTGGTTTCTATGGTGAATCTGGCTTTTCTATGGCTGTATCTGGTTTTCTATGGCTGAATCTGGTTTCTATGGCGTGAATCTGTTTTCTAGGCTGTATCTGGTTTCTATGGCTGAATCTGGTTTCTATGGCTGAATTGGTTTCTAGTCTGGATCTGGTTTAAGGTCTGGATCTGGATTTAGGTCTGGATCTAGTTTAGGCTGGATCTGGGTTAGGTCTGATCTGGGTCCATGGCTGAAACTGTTTTTTAATGGTTTTTGAATCTAGTTTCTATGGCGTGAATCTGGTTTCTTGGCTGAATCTGGTTTTATGGTGAGATCTGGTTTCTATGGCTGTATCTGGGTTCTTTGTCTGAATTTGGTTGTTAGGTTGGAACAGGTTTTATGGTCTGAACTGGTTTAATGGTGTAATCTGGTTTCAGTGTCGAATCTGGTTTCTATGCTGATCTGTTTCTATTGCTGTATCTGGTTTCTATGGCTGAATCTATGGTTCTAGATGATCTGGTTTCTCAGGCTGTACTTGTTTTGATGGCTGTATCTGGTGTTCTTTGGCTGTATCTGATTTCTTTGTCGAATCTGGTTTTAGGTCTGGCATTATAGGTTTATATGGCTGAATCTGAGTTTATGGTTGGATTTTGTATTTATGGCTGAATCTGTTGGTTGATGTTTTTAGGTCTGGATCTGGTTTATCTAGGTTCAGTGGATCTGGTTTATAGGTTGGATCTGGTTTTTAGGTCTGGATCAGGTTTTTAGGTCTGGATCTGGTTGTTAGGTTCTGGCTCTGGTTTTCCATGGCTAACTGGTTTTAATGTTGAATCTGGTTTCTATGGCTGAGATTGTTTCTAGGCTGTTTCTATGGCTGATATCGGGTTCTTTGTCTGAATCTGTTTTGTAGGTCTGGATATCAGGTTATATGGACTGAATCTGAGTCTATGTCTGGATCTATAGGTTTCTTTCTGGATCTGGTTTTCATGTCTGGATCTGGTTTATAGGTCTGATCTGGTTTCCATGGCTGAAAACTGGTTTTAAATGTTGAATCTAGTTCTATGGCTGAATACTGGTTTTATGGTATCTGGTTTCTGTCGAATCTGGTTTCTATGGCTGAATTGGTTTATGGCTGATCTGGTTCTATGGCTGATTGTTTTATGGCTGTTTCTATGGCTGTAGGTTTCTATGGCTGATCTGGTTACTATGGCTAATGCTGGTTTTCTATGGCTGATCTGGGTTCTATGGCTGAATCTGGTTTCTTTGTCTGAATCTGGTCTTAGGTCTGGATCAGGTTTATTATGCGTGATCTGAGTTCTATGTGTGGATTTGGTATTTAGGGCTGAATCTGGTTTATAGGTCTGGATCTGGTTTTAGGTCTGGATCAGTTTCTAGGTCTGGATCTGGTTTATAGGGTCTGGATATGGTTTTAGGTCTGAATCAGGTTTCTAGTCGGATATGGTTGTTAGGTCTGGATCTGGTTTCCATGGCTGGAAACTGGTTTTAATGGTTGAATCTGGTTTTATGGCTGAATCTGGTTTTCTATGGCTGTTTTCTATGGCTGAATCTGCGGTTCTTGTCTGAATCTGGTTTTTAGGTCTGGATCAGGTTATTATGGCTGAATCTGAGTTCTATTTGTCTGGTTCTATGTTCTGATGTCTGGTCTTTATTCTGGATCTGGTTTCTTATGTCTGGATCTGGTTTATAGGTCTTATCTGGTTTCCATGGCTGAAACTGGTTTTAATGGTTGATCTAGTTTCTAGGCTGAATCTGGTTTTTTGAATCTGGTTTCTATGGTCTGAATCGTGGTTTCTATGGCTGAATCTGGTCTTGGATGCTCTCTGAGGACACCGGAGGAGTCGATGCTGCGCCTGGTGTAAACCGTGACGGCGGCGTGTCTCATGAGCGAAAAGCGTGAGGCTGTTTGTTTTGAGGCTGTTCTCAGAGTGAATCTGGTTTCTATGGCTGTATCTGGTTTCTGGACTGAATCGGTTTCTATGGCCTGAATCTGGTTTTTATGGCTATGTATCTGGTTTTCTATGGGGATCTGGTTTCTATGCTGAATCTGGTTTCTGTGGACTCATGGTTTATAGGTCTGGATCTGGTTTTTAGGTCTGGATCTAGGTATTCTATGTCTGGATCTGGTTGTTAGGTCTGGACTGGTTTCCAGTGTGCTGAAACTGTTTTAATGGTTGAATCTAGTTTCTATGGCTGAATCTGGTTTCTATGGCTGAATCTGGTTTCTATGGCTGATCTGGTTTCTATGGTCTGAATCTGGTTTCTATGGCTGTTTCTATGCTGAATCTGGGTTCTTTGTCTGAATCTGGTTTTTAGGTCTGGATCAGGTTTATATGGTGAATCTGAGTTCTATTCTGGATCTGGTTTCTATGTGTCGGGATCTGCTTTCTATGTCTGATCTGGTTTATAGGTCTTGATCTGGTTTCCATGTGCTGAAAACTGGTTTTAGGTTGAATCTAGTTTCTATGGCTGAATCTGGTTTCTATGGCTGAATCTGGTTTCTATTCTTGAATCTGTTCTATGGCTAACATTGGTTTCTATGGCTGAATCTGGTTTACTTGGTCTGTTTCTATGGCTGAATCGGGTTTCTATGGTGAACTGCTGGTTTATGGCTGAATCTGGTTTCTATGGCTGAATCTGGTTCTTGGCTGAATCTGGTTCTATGGCTGAATGGGTTTCTTTGTCTGAATCTGGTCTTTAGGTCTGGATCAGGTTTATCTGGCTGAATCTGAGTTCTATGTGTGGATTTGGGTATTTATGGCTGAATCTGGTTTATAGGTCTGGATCTGGTTTTTAGTCTGGATCGGTTTCTAGTTGGATCTGGTTTATCGGTTGGATCTGGTTTTTAGGTCGATCAGGTTTCTAGGTTGGACGTGGTTGTTAGTTGGATCTGGTTTCCATGGCTGATGAAACTGGTTTTAATGGTTGATCTGGTTTCTATGGCTGATCTGGGTTTCTATGGCTGGTTTTATGGCTGAACCGGGTCTTTGTCTGAATCTGGTTTTTGGGTCTGGATCAGGTTTATGGCTGAATCTGGTTTCTATGTCTGGATCTGGTTTCTATGTTGGATCTGGTTATAGGTCTTGATCTGTTTCCATGGCTGAAACTGGTTTTAATGGTTGAATCTAGTTTCATATGGCTGAATCTCGGTTTCTAATGTGCTGAATTATTCTATGGCTTAATGCTGATTGTTTGCTATGGCTGAATCTGTCTTTGGATGCCTCTGAGTGACACCTGGAGGAGTCGATGCGCAGCCTGGTGTAAACCGTGACGCGGCGTGTCTCATAGAGAAGAAACGCGTGAGGCTGTTTGTTTTGAGGCTTCGTTCTCAAGGCTGAATCATGGTTTCTATGGCTGTATTGGTTTCTATGGCTGATCTGGTTCTATGGCTGATCTTGGTTTTATGGCACGTTGCTATCTGGTTTCTATGGCTGAATCTGGTTCTATGGCTGAATCTGGTTTCTATGTCTGGATCTGTTTTATGGTTCTGGATCTTGTTTTAGTCCTGGATCTAGTTTCTATGTCTGGATCTGGTTGTTAGGTCTGGATTGGTTTCCATGGCTGAAACTGGTTTTAATGGTTTTATATTCTGCGTCGCTATGGCTGAATCTGGTTTCTATGGCTGAATCTGGTTTCTATGGCTGAATCTGGTTTCTATGGCTGATATGGTTTCTATGGCTGTTTCTATGGCTGAATCTGGGTTCTTTGTCTGAAATCTGGTTTTTAGGTCTGGATCAGGTTATATGATGGCTGAATCTGGTTCTACTGTCTGGATCTGGTTTCTATGTTGATCGCTTTCTAGTCGAATCTGGTTTATGGTCTTGATCTGTGTTCCATGGCTGAATTGAACTGGTTTTAATGGTGAATCAGTTGTAGGTGAGGTTTCTATAGTGCTGAATCGGTTTCTATGTTGATCAGGTTTCTTGCTGATCTGGTTTCTATGGCTGAATCTGTTTTATTGTCTGTTTATGGCTGATCTATGGTTTCTATGCTGCTGAATCTGGTTTCTTATGCTGAATCTGGTTTCTATGGCTGAATCTGGTTTCTATGGCTGAATCTGGGTTCTTATGGCTGAACTGGTTTCCTGTCTGAACTGGTTTAGGTCTGGATCAGGTTTATATGGCTGAATCTGAGTTCTATGTGTGGATTGGTATTTTTGGCTGAATCTGGTTTATAGGTCTGGATCTGGGTTTAGGTCTGGATCAGGTTCTAGGTCTGGATCTGGTTTATAGGTCTGGATCGGTTTTTAGGTCTGGATCAGGTTTCAGGTCTGGATCTGGTTGTAGGTCTGATCGGTTCCATGGTGAAACTGTTTTTAATGGTTGAATCTGGTTTCTATGGCTGAATCTGGTTTTCTATGGCTGTTTCTTATGGCTGAATCTGGGGTTCTTTGTCTGAATCTGGTTTTTAGGTCTGGATCAGGTTTATATGGCTGAATCTGGTTCATGTCTGGATCTGGTTTCTATGTCTGGATCTGGTTTATAGGTCTTGATCTGGTTTCCATGGCTTGAAAAACTGGTTTTAATGTTGAATCTGTTCTATGGCGAATCTGGTTTTATATGGCTGAATCTGGTTTCTTGGCTGATGGTTTCATGCTGAGCATGGGTCTTTGGATGGCTCTCTGGTGACACCTGGAGGAGTCAATGCTGCAAGCCTGGTGTAAACCGTGACGGCGGGTGTCTCATGAGGCAGAGAAGCGTGAGGCTGTTTGTGTTTGAGGCTTCGTTCTCAGAGCTGAATCTGGTTCTATGGCTGTTATCTGGTTTTTCTATGCTGAATCTGGTTTCAGGTTGATCTGGTTTCTATGGCTGAATTGGTTTCTATGTATGTCTGGTTATAGGTCTGGATCTGGTTTTTAGGTCTGGATCTAGTTTCTAGTCTGGATCTGGTTGTTAAGTCTGGATCTGGTTCACTGGCTGAAACTGGTTTTAATGGTTGGAATCTAGTTCTATGCTGAATTGGTTTCTATGGTGAATCTGGTTTCTATGGCTGAATCGGATTCTATGGGCTGTATCTGGTTTCTTTGTCTGAATTTGGTTGTTAGGTCTGTGGAAAGGTTTCTATGGCTGTGAAACTGGTTTTAATTGTTGAATCTGGTTTTCAGTGTCTGAATCTGGTTTCTATGGCGAATCTGGTTTTATGTGTTTATATGGCGATGAATCTGGTTTCTATGGCTGACTGGTTTAATGCTGAGGTTCTATGTGGCTGTCACTTTTCTATGGCGTTTGTAGTTTCTGTGTTTGTATTGTTCTTTGTCTAATCTGGTTTAGGTCTGGATAGTTTATTATGGCTGAGCTCTGGTTCTATGTGTGGATTTGGTATTTATGGCTGAATCGGGTTTATAGGTCGTGGATCTGGTTTTAGGTTGGAATCAGGTTTTCTTGGTCTGGATCATGGTTATAGGTTCTGGATCTGGTTTTAGGTGGATTCAGAGTTAGTCTAGGATCCTGGTGATCTGATTTGGTCTGGATCTGGTTTCATCATGGATGGAAACTGGTTTAGTTGTTGTTCTTGTGAATCTGGTTTCTATGGATTGTATGGGGTTCTATGGCTGGAATTGGGTGCTTGGTCTTGAATATGGTTTTTATGGTCTGGATAGGTGTCTATGGCTAATCTGAGTTATGCCTCATTGTGACTGTTTCTATGTTATGGATACTGGTTTCTAGTTGGATCGGGTTTATAGGTCTTGATCTGGTTCCAGCTGGTCTGATGAACTGGTTTTAATGGTTGAATCTAGTTTCTATGCGCTGAATCTGGTTTCTTGGCTGAATCGGTTCTATGTTCTGAATATGGTTTTATGGCTGAATTTGGTTTCTATGGCTTGATCTGGTTTCTATGGCTATGACTGGGAATCTGGTTTCTTTAGGCTGTTTTTCTATGCTGAATCTGGTTTTATGGCGAATCTGGTTTCTATGGCTGAATCTGCGTTTCTAGTGGCTGAATCTGGTTTCTATGCTGAATCTGGGTTCTATGCTGCTGAATCGGTTTTCTTTCTCTGCAATCTGGTATTTAGGTTCTGGATCAGTTTATATGGCTGCAATCTGAGTATATGTGGGATTTGGATATTTAGGATTTATGCGACATCTGGTTTATAGGTCTGGATCTGGTTTGTAGGTCTGGATCAGGTTTCTAGGCTGGATCTGGTTATAGGTTGGATCTGGTTTTGGTCTGAATCAGGTTTCTAGGTCTGGATAGGTTGTAGGTCTGGATCTGGTTTCCAGGCTGAAACTGATGGTTTTAATGTTGAATCTGGTTTCTATGCTGAGAATTGGTTTCTATGGCTGAATCTAGGGTTCTAGGGCTGAATCGGTTCTATGGCTGAATCATGGTCTTTGGTGCTCTCTGAGTGACACCGGAGGAGTCGAGCTGCTGCAGCTGTGTTTGTAAAAAACCGTGACGGCGGCGTGTTCTGAGAGCAAGAAACGGTGAGGCTGTTGTTTTGAGCTTCGTTCTCAGAAGCAGCAGATTGAAGAGCAGAGTTGCCTTCCTCTGACTTCAACACTCCAACACTTCTTTTCCTTTTCGAAGCTTCTGGACGAGTGGAGGGCCATGGCAGAAAAAGAAGACAGCAAAAGCCGAGGTGGGGGGGGGGAAAACAAGAGACATGCGAGACAGTGGTCGCGGGGAGACAACGGCGGGCACAAACACAAAGGGAGGGAGGCGGTGAAGGGGGGACAGAAAAAGAAGCAACAGAGACTTCATCACAAAAGGCGCGCTTGTGATGAAATTGACAAGATTGTGAAACTGATTCCCAGGCAGTGGAGCAACAAAAACAAACACACTGGAGGAGGGGGAGGGCCAGAGAGCAGTGGGGGGGGGGGGGGGCTGCCAGGGGGGGACATCACATGACCTTCCATGAGCTCGAGGCAGATGCTTCTGCTTGCCGTGATAAGAACGACCGCGAGCGGACGTCAGACTCCTCTTATGTTTCCAGAGTCGTATGATGGCCGGCGAGCCGTCACGCCGCGTGACGCCGAGCTCCGCCGCAGGGACCGCGGCTTCAGCCGCCGTGACGCCGAAGCTTCACGCGCGGACCAGCTCCGCCGCCTGAGCTTAACGACCGCTTGACGCACGCACGCCCGTGACGCCGAGCTCACCCAACAGTTGTGAGTCGGCACTGAGTTGTCTCTATGGGTCAGAAACAAGGCCGGGCAGGTCCGGACCACCAATGGAACCCAGATAGGAACTTTCCACAGCAGGGCTTCAAACAGGAGTGCAGGATCAAAGCACAACATTTCCAAAAATGCCCCCCCTCCCACAGTCAACAGGGAAAGTGGCTGGGGCTGGGAAGACGCGGGGGGGGGTCTTGCTTATTCTTTGCAGGATTGGCCTTTGATCAGTCAGGATCATTAATTAGAAAGGATGGAGACTCCGGAGGTCGCAGCATCATCCAGACAGGAGACGGACGGGTCCAGGGCTTAGTCCTCCACGGGGACTGCAACACTCCCTTCATCCTCAATCGGACCATCGTCATCATCGGTCGTCATCAGTCATCAGGGAGGTCCCTAATGATCAGGTTCAGGGGGGGGGGGGGCTGTCTAAACTGTTGTTCTTTTGTGTGATTAATTTGTGTGTTTTCTACAGTCAGAAACATCTTCCATTTTTCTCATCAGCTCTCAGTTCTGTTGAAGATGTCGTTAACACAAAAACGTGATTTCTAAAGGACTAACATTAGCTTGGATTAATGGACCTGGACCTGGACCGGACTGGACCTGGATCCATCGGACCTGGGACCTGGACCCATCTGTCCACGCAAGTCCTTCCATGACGGCCTGACGTGTGATGGAGGTCTGGAGGCTTTATTGGGAAACGCTTTGGCTCAAACTGTGCAGAACAGAAGACCAACTGGGATTCACAGCAGACTGAAACCAAAAGTGGTTTAAAAAATAGTCCCGATGTTTTTACAGGAAGTTAGAGTTTTAAAAATGGTATCTGAGTTTGTACCTGTCAGGACATTGTCCCGACTGCAATGTGGGGCTGTGACGTTTGCTTGAGTGACAGAGGGCCGGTCCGCACTCCCTGCAGAGAGAAACAGAGGGTCGTTTGAGTTCTCCTTCCTTCTTGATTCCTTCTGAATCTCTTGCTCTCCAGCATGAGGACCATTAAAGAACCATGGAAAAACCTTATCAGTGTGGGAAGTTGGGAAGGTCAAGTCTGTGAGCACGGTCGGACAAGTCCGTCCTAATGTGAGAGCTTCTTGGTCCAAAGCATTTCTTTTTGAAAGTCTGGGGATTTGAAGAACAGCTCAGTTCCTCTCTGAGGAGCGTTCCTCGTGGGCTGCATTACCTGAATCCCTGCTGCTCCCATTATTGTGTTTGACGTCTTTCCACAGAAAGTTGATGAAGGGCTGTCGGCGGGTTTTTTGACACACAGAGGCAGCGTGTACGACAGGAAGCAAGGAGCAGAACGTCCGCCGGGGAGGAGGAAGCTCCACTGGTGTCTGTGTTGGATGGATTCAGGATGGGTACAGGTGCTGACAGACGTGAAGGAGGAAAATGTGGATGGGGGGTTTACTGAATCCACCAACAGGCCTGCAGTTAAAGCCAGGGACCCATCAAGCGTGAGTTCTTTGATGGAGGATTTTCCCTCCAAAACTCGCTGCTCTCACTTTTCCAACTGAAGCGTCAGCTCTTGTCTAACGTGGGTTTCCCCAAAACGACGTCAGCTGTGACTCCTCAACCGTTAGAAACCTCTAACGGTCCTGAGGTCTCCTCATGAATGTGAGAGTACAGGAACTGTCTGGATCAAGCCGTCGTCTCGCACCCACAGAGATTCCAAACTCTGCCTGCAGCTCAGTGATTTCTGTTACAGCAGCTGAACCGAAATAAGAGAAAAATAAGACTTTTAGGAGTTTATGGAACGGTGGGGCGGTGAAAGCTCCAGGTCCTCACATAAAACTCAGTAACCCCCCCTAACAAAGAAAAACAGATGGGCCACTAGAGACCGGATTGGGCTGGTGGGTTAGGTAGACACATGAGATGCAACACCCTATCTAAAACTGAGCCCCACACACCCACCACCCACTCAAAACTTATTTTCCATAGGGTTACAAATGTTTTAATGTCAAAAGTGTGTTGTAAAATTTTTATAAATTGTTTTTAAAATGGCAACGAGAATCCTTCATGAACCTTGACACAGCAGCAGAGAAGAAACAGGCACTAGAAAGCTGTAGATTACAGTAATCCAGGGACAGGTGGGTGATGGAGCCTCAGATTACAGTAATCCAGCACAGGTGTTAGAAAGCTGTAGATTACCAAGATCAGACAGGGTTTGCAGTGAGGAAAATGGCTCCACACTTCCACACTTCCCTGACAGAAAGGAAGGTCTGTAGAAACTAGGACCTGCCATTTCAAAAGCAAATTCTATATTATATCAACTAAAGCAAACAAACAAGCTTTAAAATGAATGTTGTCCATGATTTTAATCATCATTTAAAAATCAGTTTTAGGCGAAACCCATTCAAAATGATAGATCAACACAGAATTGTTCATACCTATATACAAGGTCTATGAAAGAGATTTCATTTTATTCTTTGTCTTAATTAATTATTACAGTTCTTATCGTCATTACATGTTGTAATTAAAGAAGAAAGTGATTACTAAACGTTACTGTTTCAGTTCAGCCCAACCTTTTTGCTGAGGCATTTTTACAGCAATGTTTAGGGACTAATCCATATGTGCTGCAAACCATGCATCTATGCAGTCTGCAGCAGCCAATTGCAGGCTGCAGGATTGCATGTTTTGCAGCTGCATAGATGCCATGTTGGCAGCGCAGGATGAATGTTTGCACGCTGCCCGGATGCATGTTTGCGCTGATGATGCATGTTTGCAGCTGCATGATGCATGTTTGCAAGGATGCAAGGATGCCTGTTTGCAGCGCAAAACATGCATTTCCTGCAGCTGGCGGGAATGCATGTTTGCAGCTGCAGAATGCCATCTGTTTGCAGCGCACAAACATGCATTCTTCTGCAGCGGCCAGAGATGCATGTTTTTGACCAGCTGCACAAGGATTGCATGTTTGCAGCTGCAGAATGCAATGTTTGCAGCTGCAGAATGATGTTGCAGCTGCAGGATGCATGTTTGCAAGCTGCAGGATGCATGTTTGCGCTGCAGAGAATGCATTGTTTGCAGCTTGAAGATGCATGTTTGCAGCTTGCGGAGCATGTTTGAAGCTGCCAGGATGATGTTTGCAGCACATGCAGCTCATTTCCTCTTATTAGTGAGCCATGTGTGTTGGGAGGAGGGCAAACTGAATTTAGGAGCACCAATCAGTGGAGGTGTTAGTTAAAGGGTGGGCGCAGCACATCAGCGTAGAGTGGGGGCTGCCATCACTAACACCCGGTACAACCTTTCTCTCCGGTGTGAACAGCGTTTACATCAAGTCTTGATTCACACTGGGAGTGAGCGAGTTCCAGTAAACGTCTATAAAACCTAAAACCTACGATTTGTGGTTTTTAGGTTTCTAATGAACGAGTGGACTTCAGCTTCTCACGCGAGGTTATAAACTGCAGGAAACGTTCGTCAAGATGGCAGGTCCTGGAAAACGAAGGTAGCGTCTGCCCCCCCCCCTTCCACCGCAGTTGCAAATGTGGGGAATCGGGTCATAAAGGATTCATAAACTGAGCAGGAAACAAAAGGAGCACAGAACAGTTTACCAAGAACAAGCATTGCCCCCACAGCGATAAGTCATCAGGGCTGTTGTTGTTGCCCCCCCACCCCACCCCCCAGTCCATGACCAAATATTGAAAGTTCACTTTTAAACACCTGCAGACGGCTGCTTCCAGCGTGTAGACACATCAAAGTTCACGGTTCAGTGTGGAAGAAAGAAAAACCGTCCAGAGCGCCGCCGCCCCGCCCCCTCCCTAAGCGAGTCCCAATCAACCATCAGGACAAGAGAGACAAGTGCTGTGGGGGGGGGCAACAGAGCCATCATAAGAGGGTGGGCGGGAATCGAGTAGGAAGGGCATCTGGGGGCAGCACTTGTGCCTCCATGGGGCGATAGGGCTGCAGGACATCCAGAGTGACAGGAATCTCTGAGTTGTGACAAGAAGTCCGTCGGTGGGATACGTGGTCCTTCCTTTCCTTGTCCCTGAGCAGTTCTGGGTTGTTGTTGGGGAAAGACTGACTAAATGACACGTCACCCATGCTGAGCAGTCAGTCTTTTCAAACTTCCCTACCCACCGTAGGTGGAGGGAAACCAGCCCACCTGGGAGGACACAGAGGCGTCTTTCAGTGCAGTGAAGCTCAAACAGGCATCTTTTAATGGCTCCTCTGGAGTTAGGGCGGGTGCAAAAATTAACCGCAAAGTAAAGAGGATTTGATGTAACGTCTGCAGCAAAGACAAAAGTTCGGAAATGAAACAAGAATCTTATTGACTTATGCAGAATCAATACATTTATAAAGAACAAATTGCACATCTAATTTCCCTTGAGCTGCAGACTTGGTGACGGGATTGATTATGTTTTCTCATGAAAAACGGAGATAAAGAGAAAAGAGATAGAGTTGTATATGTAACTTAACCACCACACAACCATATGGAAAGCTAAAGAAACCCCACAACTGTAGCCTAAGTGAGAGGCACAGGCATGTTGCCCCCCTGAAGCTGCAAAGGAAGAAGAGGGAATCATTCTCTACCGGGCCGTCCACTTCTCCTTTCTACCAGCCATTTTGCGAACATCTTGCTTGAGAACATGAATGACGGCTCCGCAGCAGCGAGAGCTCGAGCGTGTCTCATGGAGCTGAAGTTGTTAGCGCGCCACGCCACGCCCACCACCCTGGGGGAGAGAATGACACAGACGGGCTCTGTCAGGAGGACTTTCAAGCTTAAAGCCGAATTACAGGTTCTTAATCCAGACGCTTTACATTTTACAACATTCACTTGCCTCATTTCTTATAAACCAAAGTCACAAATTAGGATATGAACAAACACGGACTTCAGAGTAAACAACCTGAAGTATTAATGCAAGCCGTCATCACTCACACTTGGTCTTTTTTTATGGAGGGAAACAGAAAAACAGAGAAGAATGGTGAAAGGAGATAGAGATGTTAGTGGAAGCCAAAGTTTGTTTGGGTCCAGTACGACGTGGAGGACAAACATGGATCCTCCCTAAGATTACCAGGGATTATTAGCAGGCAGGCGAGGACCTGCATCCTCTCAGGAACTCCAGCTCCATCATACCAGATGGAAACTGCACCAGAATCCCGGAGACTAGTGCCTTTATTCAAGGCTGGCTGCCAACCCCATGCTGAGGAGCACGAAAGCAAAAGCCTTCATCCATCTATCCACACGGGTGTTCTGACAAGTCTGGGCTTTCTGCAGACAGAAAACCTTTAAATCCCAAGCTTTCATTGCCAAACCCCTCTTTAAAGAACCAAACAGGGAACTTTTCCAGCATGTCATTGGCTTGAAACGAGCCTCTAACGCCATGACTGGCATGCCCACACCGTGCTCCCAGGCAGCAGATTGCTCTGCATGCCACCGAGTGTCTGATGAGAGAAAAAAAGGGGAGGGGGGGGGGGGAAAAAGCAGAGCTTTACCTGACCAGAAAGGGCTGAGAAGCTGGGAGGGAACAAAGCGCAGCCCCCAGAAGGAACAGAGAGAAAACTAGGGTGGGGGTGTGGGGTTCATTCAGCCACAGCAAAGACAGGGAGAAGTTGACAGAAAAGAAGACGTGGACGGAGGTGCAGGGGAGAAAAAGGAGAACCGTTGTCAGCCAAACCAAGAGTTCTGAGAGCAGAGCACAAACATCACACGACTCCGTTGTTCTTAAGGGAGCGTTTGACACATCCGCAGGTCACAAAGGCCTCATGAACAGCAGACAGAGCAGTCAGCCTCACACCTTAATTACCTCCTCCGTGCCCTATCATACGTATTCTGTAAACAACATCCAGATAATGGTCATTTGGAAAAAGCAGCTGACGTGCAGATAATGCGTGTAGGACTCTTCAGTTCCTCTGACGGTGTCCTAAGTGTGGTCATCAGCTATTAGAAGCAGGAGATTCAGCTCAGTGGTTCGAGACCGGGTCTGGCATTATCACAAACATATCTTTTGTGGTAGTGTGTGTTTTCACTGTATATATGCTAACTTTGAATCATTCTTATTTTATTTATTATTTTTTGTCAATTAATTCGCCTTTAGTTTCAATTTAATTCAGGCCAATTAAAATTCAGACGATTCAGTGTATCCCTCTAGTTTTACGAAATGTTTACCACAGAGACCAAACGAGGACATGAAACTCAGGGTTTGTTGTAGTTCTTTTTGCAGAGTTTTGTGTGCAGTGGTTCCCGTGTGTGTTTAGGTTTCCAGATTCCAATGTGTTCACTGTGATCGTGTCTGCCTGCCACAGAGGAGGACAGCCAGCCCAGAATTTATTTCTGGAGGATATGGACTCACTGGGTGAGGACGCTTAGCAAGCAATGATGCTATCCCAGAATGACACTGGGACAACAGTGGTGGGCTGTCAGGGGTAGAGGGAACGAAAGCAAAAGCAGATTTGAAGCTAAGCGCTGAGAGAGTGAACGCGGGAAACGGAGGATGGGTGGAATTTGCATCCAAACAGACACAAGAGCCTCTTTCCTTTGTCACGCCTTCATGAGCCCGAACTCTGCCGCGAGAGGTGTTTGCACGCACGTCTCTTTAAGTGGAGGACAGCTTCCATCTGCTTCCTTCAGAACAGACTGCAAACTAATTCCAAGTGTGGTGACGGAAAAGTCGTGGTTCATTCGGCTAGGGCCGGAGCGGGTGTTTCCCCCATCAGTCGTCACAGTTAGTCGGCAGACGCTCTTTTCTTTCCATTTGCTGGTTTTCACATCACATCCAGAGTGAAAGTCAGAGACTAGTCAGGAAAATGTGTGAAGCCAGTCTATGAGTGAGGGAGCGTGAGGTTAGGGAGCGGCAGACGCCCAGCGTCGCCTCGGGGGAGAGCCCTGCTGGGATCTCCCTGCCAAGCCGAGCGAGCGGCGGCTGCAGCTACGCTGCCAGTTCGACATTCCTTCTCTTTTCGGTCTCTTTTCATTTTCTCTGAACCTCCTCCATCTCTTCAAGGAATCTGTCTTTTTTACAAGTTCTGTCCCCCTTGATCTCCCATCCTTCCTTTAGGGAAATCTGAGAGTTAATCCTCAGACGATAGTGTCTGGTGTCTTTGTCTGCGTCCTCCTATCGATCACGTTATTCAATGCATGTCATGTAAAAAAGGTCATTCTGTCAGAAGTCCAGGTATGCCTTAGCAAGGTGGAACATGGCATGGGTCAGGCAGTGAGGGCGAGGGGACACCACTACCACTGCCAGCCCTGGAAATGCCCCTGGGCGTGTTTTACATTGTCCTGTTCCCCTGTAGGGGAACTGCCACGGTTGGTTGTCTGAGGCTGCTGGCGCCCTCTTCAGAGCAGTACGCTGCTTGTAGTAATCCACACCAGCTCCTGAGCAACCAGCAGAAGAAGATGCAGGCATTGCATGCATGAGGGAGAGGGAAGCGGACCACGGTGAATGTCCAAACAAGGTTTACAGCGTTGTGTGAAAGTACAGTTTTGACACAACGTTCACTTCACACAGAGGTGAGGCAGAATCCTACAATGGTCCAAACGGGCCCGAACATGCATAGGTCCTGATTCTGTCCTTCTACTCTGCGGACAGAACCTGCGCCCTGTGAGGTATACCAGGCACTTTCTTGGTGTTCCAGGACTAACATGAGAGCATGTGACGGTAGGAGAACACGCAGAGCTCTGTTAAATGAGGTATGGTGGCGTTCTTTCTGTCAGTGAGAATCACATCCGGCTTCCTCTTAAAGCGCAGAAACTGAAATAGGAGTTTCAAACAGTTAGTTGTTTCGTTCTGAGTGATAAAAGGTGCAGCAAACAAAGGTACCGTAAAGTCCATCAGATTAATGTGTGATGTGACAAACAAGGTTTTGCTGGGACGTGAACAGCAAATCGTCATTCATGCTGGGGCAAGAGAATCCTGTCAAAGCCTTACCAGCACGTCTTGAAGAGCCGACTCTCAGGATGAACAAGCCTCCATCTTGTTCAGAATTTTGATGTGCTTCACTTTATCGCTGAACCTGGTGAGAGTGAAGAACGACATGAACATGGACTCAGGCCAGACCTGCTGATGATAACTCTAGACTGCACCTGCTGTCACAGTAACAAACGAGAATACATCGGCTAACGATCCAGATGTGCAACAAGCAAGTCAGGACGTAAGAGTGTTTCTGCAAAGCTGAGGTAGTAGAGGAGGGGGTGTTCAGCAGGAGGACGACGCTTGGAAGAACGGGCATCAGAGATAGCGAACGAGACCAGACGGCTTCCTGACCCTTCTACCGAGGGGCAGGTGGCAAAGGGGTGCAAGGGGGCAATGTGTCTCAGTAATCCTGCTTTATCTAGAAAGATATATCCAATCCACTTAGTTATAGAGGCACATTTCTGATATTATATTATTATATTATATTTATATTATATTATATTATATAGATTCTATGATTATTATATTAATTATATTTTATAATGATATTTATATATAATTATACTATAGTTATATTATAGTACTTTACATTATAGTACTTTACATCTAGAGGAGGTACTACATTATATTATGTATACTTTACATCCTATTTATGTTATCTTTACATTTATTATAGTATCGTTCACACAGAGAAGTTTGAGGTTAGTGATTGATCAAGCAGCGGTACTCAATGCATGGAGACCATTATCTCACTCATCCTCCAGATAAAGATTCTTAAGCAACTTAAGACACTCATATAGGAATGAGAGAGCTTGGCAGAGCTGGGACAGTCAAAGACAGTCAAATATGAGCAGCGGGTAAGCCCACCAGAGGAAAGGATGGTGGGTCACTGGGACCCCCTCCAGACTGCTGTTGCCTCGAACTCCTAATGATCCCAAGACAATCATATGGCGGTCAAAAACAACAACTCTGGTCTTTTTTATGTCTTGTTCCTTTGAGAGAACAGAAAAGCGAGATGTTCTGCAACCATCCTGGAACTGGTTTGACTGAGCTGCTTGAAGTGGGGATGGAGGGCAGCAGGGACTGTTCTGGGCCTGACAGGGCAGCAGTCCACCAGCGTATGGTCCCAGGTGGTTAGTCTCATGTGGTTCATGTTTGCGGTATATTTATTGTGTCAGGTTTAAATTGGATTACTGATGGGGTTTGTGCCTTTGGGCTCACACCAGCACCGGTTCTTTCTCAGGTTACTGGTACTTTGGCAGAAGTGCTGAAAGCTTAAGCCTTGGTTTCCATTTGAAGTTGGTGATCCGGCCCTCTGTGTTAACAGAGTTAATGAAGGATCAGGAGAACGTCATGCAGACACAAAGGAAAATGGGACCTCACTTGATGTGATGGCGCATTCATTACCACTATGTACTTAGGTGTTTTGTTTCGGATCAGAGTAGGTCCGTTTTCCTGGTTGAGGAGCTTCCACCTCACCGCCTGGTATCTCATCCAGAGGGCATGCAAACATGACCATCCATGAACAACTACTACACTTACAATGCCATCAATCATCCTGAACATGAGATGACAAATCCAATACTGTCAACTCACATGGCCGTGACGATGTAAAAGATCTTTCCGGCTCGGCTCTACTCAGGGCTGGCGGAGTAATCAAGGGTTTGGAACCTGGAATTTAAAAGAAAGTTTGTTTGGAGTTAAATGCAGAGGATGGCGCTGGTTTCCCCCCCCCCTGTCAGTGAGATTCAAGAACCCGTCCAATGAGTACAATACGTCTCAGCAGCAAAGCCATCAATTCAAGCACTGTGTCTCTGTTCCAGACGGCAGGAGCTTCTACATCAGTGATCTTTGGTGGCAGGTAAATGAATGTGGATGAGTTAAGCTTCACTTACACATGGACAAGGCCTCACAGCGCGCTTGGAAAAGAAGCCAGTCTACTGTCACCAGAATTTAGCCCTTGCAAGGCAAAGATGATTAATCCGTTATATTGTCTGGAGCAACCACTCCTCTGCCTCCCTGATCCCTTTCCTCGTTCCCCTCCCACTCTCCTTTCAGTAAGTCTTCAGCAATTAGCGCCCAACAAGCGCGGTGCTCTAATTAGGCCCCAGTTAATTATGGTTGAAACTCTGTGGCAGTGGAGATTGAGGCAGCATCCAAAACAACTCTAAACACTAAATGAAGCGTCTGTTTCTGCTCTTTGTTTGACAGAGGGAGATCACGCCCAGCTTCCAGGGGCGACGGCGGAAGCTCTTTGTGCCTACAGGGGCCAGGCAGGCCAGACTTATGGCCCAGGGCGGGCTGCAGACGGCGCAGCCTTTACAGAGCAACTGCTCATTTGTTAGCAAACAGAGAGCAGGCTGACGTCTGATGGATGCTGGAGTCATTCCAGGAGCAAAGCTCAGTGCAGATCATCATTCTGTGACAGTAATGTGGATGCCTCGCCAACAGTCCACTGATTCTGAGAGATGCAGAACCACACCCGACTCTCTTTATAGGGTATGAAAAGCTTTTGGGGCCATGGCACTAATTCGATTGGAAGAAAGCAAATCTACCCATCTTTCTGATTTTATTCTGCGTAATATCGTTTTCATCAGAGCCGTTACATTATTGTTAGATTGGATAAGCGTATGATAAGATTAAACATATTACTCGTGGCATAACAGTGCAGGAGCCAGAGATCAAATGAAATTACAGTGTGATTGTATTGTTCTGCCAGGGGAATTTTATGGATGATAATTGCCTTCTGGTAACGGGGGGGAGGGGGGGAATCCTCCAGGTCCGGTAATTCCATCCGCCGGCGCCGCCGGGGAAGCTGGAGATAGATGAAAGTCCCCTGGAGTTTTCATGTAAACAAAGAGGCCTCTCGTCAGGTCCTCATGTTTAAATGCTCACATTTGCAGCCGTCAGAGTCAGCAACTGGTTGACATAAGACTAACACCTTTGAGAGTTTCCACTCTATTAACTTTTGATTGTGATTAGTGAGCTTTCCCGCTCCACTGCTGCCTCACAAGCTGTGGAAATGCTCCACAGAACAGAACAGCATCAGAACTATGAAGTTGCAAACAGATTATCCTACAAGTTGAAAGTGTGAGGGATTAAAAAGTCGGACACCAGCCTCTCAACAAATTGAGCAGCTGCCTGAATTTTTTAGTAAAAACCTGGATGCAGAAGAAGAAACGACCCGAACACCTGATCAGCTGATCAACCTCCGGGTGAGTTACTTACGACCATCAGTGGTTTAATTTATCATTACTACCACATAAGAACACACATCAAACATTCCACTTTTTCAGTTTCATTTTATAAGTGTAAACAAGTGATGGAGGATTAGGCTCAGCGAGAATCCATTACGTCATGCTGTAATTAAAATGCTTATGACGGCTTCAAAGGCCATCAGCTGCTGTAGTTTTCTCAC
>CM043722.1:38440383-38470383 GCA_023969325.1 Oryzias curvinotus
TGCATTAGACGCTGCTGCATGAAATGCTGCTGCACGAAACGCTGCTGCATGAAACGCTGCTGCATGAAACGCTGCTGCACGAAACGCTGCTGCATTAGATGCTGCTGCATGAAACGCTGCTGGATGAAACGCTGCTGCATGAAACGCTGCTGCAAGAAATGCTGTTGCAAGAAACACTGCTGCATGAAACGCTGCTGCATGAAACGCTGCTGCATTAGATGGTGTTCCATGAAATGCTGCTGCATTAAATACCTTTTGCACGAAACGCTGCTGCATGAAACGCTGCTACAAGAAACGCTACTGCATTAGACGCTGCTGCATGAAACGCTGCTGCATGAAACACTGCTGCAAGAAACGCTGCTGCATGAAACGCTGCTGCATGAAACGCTGCTGCATTAGATGCTGTTGAATGAAACGCTGCTGCACGAAACGCTGCTTGCATGAAACGCTGCTGCATGAAAACTGCTGATCATGAAACCGCTGCGGCTGCATGAAACGCTGCTGCATGAAACGCTGCTGCAGAAACGCTGCTGCATGAAACACTGCTGCATGAAACGCTGCTGCATGAAACGCTGGCATGAAAACGCTGCTGCATGAAACGCTGCTGCATGAAACGCTGCTGGATGAAACGCTGCGATGGCTGAGAAACTGCTGCTGCATGAAAACGCTGCTGCATGAAACGCTGCTGCATGAAACGCTGCTGCATGAAACGCTGCTGCATTAGATGCTGTTGCCTGAAACGCTGCTGCATGAAACGCTGCTATATGAAGTACTGCTGTATGTGTCACTTTAAAAACATTTCCCTTTCCTGTTTACATCCCTGTTCTCTGTGTTAAAACAAACCATCTGGATTTTCTCTCACTGAAGAAGCACGTTTATTCTGGAACGTTTCAGTTCTCTCTGCTGCATTTCCTTTGGGCACAAAAGTCCATGCAGGTCAGCAGGTTAAGGCGTTTGTCTTTGGGTCGTTCCAGCTCACAGTGTGGAAACATGAATGAAGATGGTTCCCCAACAAAGAACATATAATCAGTTTTAAAACGTCCATAGAATGCTATTTGTTATCAAAGCCAGAAAGCTGCATGTGTGAAAGCACTTTTTCCTGTCTGCCTGAGTAGTAGACACTGCTTTGCTCAAGAACCATTTGATGGATCAATCCCCAGCCTGACTGACTGAAGCAGGGAAGCATTTTGTCCCATTTGACCATGGAATCAAACCCACAAACTCCCAGTGTCAGGTCCCAGACAACCCAAAAACCCACACAACCCATACAGGTTAAGCCCCCTGTGAGGCTGTGTGTGCCTCAGGCTTAAATGAGAGAACATCTGACTGAGAGGCAGCAGCTCAGGAACCACAACATGTCACACATGTCCTCAGTGTTCACAGTACACCTCCACTAATATTCAGCAGATCATCAGCTGAACTTTGTAGTGACAGAAGTGAGCTCAGTACTAAATTATGTTAGCATAAAATCCTAATTCACAAGATTTGTTCCCAGGAATCTGGGAAGTTCTCATGGAGTCCAACAGTCAGAGAATAATGGACCAACGGACTGAAGGCGTCCAGCAACACATGTGATCCTCTTGAAGATAAAAAAACAATCTGGTTTTAACCAACAAGTGATAATGGTCCACTGGTTGACCTTAGCTCAGGGGTGGGCAAACTACGGCCCGCGGGCTGGATCCGGCCCGCCTCCATGTTTGGTCCACAATAACAATATCAGAGACCCATGTTTTTGTTTTTTTAATCTGGCCACACAGTCAAGACGTGACATTTTCTTCCACCTTCTGCAGTCTGTGCTCCTGAAACCCTCTAAAAGTCTCTGTCAAACAGAACAGAAGACAGTCTTCAATTTCTACGTCGCAGTCCATCTTTCCCAGTTCATCTCATTTTTTTAGAGCCACTATGCTGCTTTTTTCAACACCCCTGTTCTGTGTCCTGATTGGCCAGAGACCTTGTCAATCAATCTCCTCAGTCCATGCCGTGTCTCCTGTGCAGCGGAACACGTTACGCGGAGATGTGATCGATCAGATGTTTGTTTTCGTTCTAAGATTCTGGACCTAATTTCTATGAAGGTTTGAGAATTTAAACGAGAGAAAAGGATGAAAATGTTCATGTCTGTGTGAGAAAAGTGTGTAAACTGGGCAGTGAGGAGTAATCAGACTCCGTGGATTTCATCACGGGTTATTTTGAGAACGTAACTCCTGCAATAAATGAGGGAACTCTGTAGTGGTGAAAAGGTAACGCAGAGCTGCATCAGAAGACGTAGAAATGTGATTTTTTCATTATTACTATATGAGAAACAGACGTGCAGGACACAGAGCAGCTGCTCAGTTTTAGCGCAAACTGTTAGACGAGTGATGAGCTGCAGCCCTCAAAGTCTTTATTAGGATTATGACGGGAGACTATTGAGCATTCATTGTTTTTTGTGTCTTTTTTTTTAAATGTATCAGTATGGTTTTTCCTGAATTTTTGTCTTTGAAAAACAGGTGTTATGTGGTCATTGTTTTATTTTATAAATAATGTTATTAATTATTTAAAGGATCATGAATGAATGAAACTTTATTCATGCATAATGGATAGATGGTTGGATGTATGGATGGATGGAAAATGGATGGATGCATGGATAAATGGATGACAGATTGATGGAGGATGGATGGATGGTTGGATGAAAGATGGATGGATGGAAGATGGATTTATGGATGGATGGATAGATGGTTGGAAGTATGGATGGAAGATGTATGGATGGATGAAAAATGGATGGATGGATGGATGACAGATTGATGGATGGATGGATGGATGGATGAATGGATGGATGGATGGATGGATGGATGGATGGATGATGGATGGATGGATGATGGATGGATGGATGGATGATGGATGGATGGATGGATTTATGGATGGATGGATGATGGATGGATGGATGATGGATGGATGGATGGATGATGGATGGATGGATGATAGATGGATGGATGGATGATGGATGGATGGATGAATGGATGGATGGATGATGGATGGATGGATGGATGATGGATGGATGGGTGGATGATGGATGGATGGATGGTTCTTTCATTCATTTCTGTCGGTTCTACAATATCAGGCCCTAAAGGCAGAAGGCCTGTTTTACTTGGTTTATTGATTTTTCATTCATCTTTTAGTTGATTTCATCTGCATTTAATGGCTGAGCTCTCTGTTATGCTCTAGTTTTTCTGTCTCGTCTTTAGTTCTGAGATCTTGAAAGTGACCTGACATCTCACCTGACAACATGGAAGCGTAAACCTCTTGGTTTGGTCTAAAGTCCCTGCTGCTCTCCTGGACCCTCAGACTGAGGCCTCACTCCCAGATTGTCTGGAAGAGCAGGAGAACGCTGCAGAGGAGACGAAATGGTATACAGAAGCAAGCAGTGACCTCTGGGGAACGACGCACAGCGCAGCATCCTGTGCATGGCTCCGATGGGAGGTGACATGCGGGGACAGCAGAGGAGAATTGTATGGACAGCTCCTGCGTGGGAGCCTCCATAGCGAGGCCATTAGCCCTGCTGCAGGAGCACCAGGAGAGCTCCATCTGTCTGAGTTCTGCATCAGTTTGTGACGAGGTGAGGAACGAAGCAGACGCAGCCGAGCAGCGTCCAACCCAAACGTGGCATGGTAACCGTTTGAACCATTTGAGTTCAGGTGTGTTTCATGCTTTTATCTGTTAGCTGCAGTGATCAAATAAAACTTCAAACGTTTTCAAATGTATTACCCAACATTTACAGACTTCCCTGGCTCTGGGACGGGGCGAGGCAACCCTCTTGGGGCCCGCGGTCGCTCTGGGTGACATCCACCAGGGCTGCGGTGTGTGTGTGTGGGGTTTGTTGGCCCTGTCCTGTGGGGGAGGGGGGCTGTCCTGTGGGGGGCGGCTGTCTGGGGGAGGGGGAGGGCCCACTATTGGTACGGGACCTTGGAGGTTTGTCGGGTCGCTGTCTCCGCTAAGGCAATCGGCGGTCGCCCCGGCTGGTTGGCTTTCTCTGTCCCATCGAGGCCTGACCAGAGTTCTCCCAGGGGTGGTGCCTGGGGGCGGGGGCCTGGACTTGCTCCGGTCGGGGGGGGGGCAGCGCTTTCTGGCTCCTCTCTCTCTGTGTAGGGTGGGTGGTGGCAGGGCCTGGGGGGTCGGCGCCTCAGGAGATGGAGCCCATGGGCTGAGGGAACCTGGGCTTTATGCTGGGGGGGGCATGGGGATGGCTGTTTGACCACCGGGGGACAGTCTACCAGCTGTCCCCAACTTACCCCCTTCCTCATATAATCTCTTATTAGGGTGATGGGGGGGGGGGGGTTCAGCCTGCAATGCACCTTTGGGGGAGGAGCTACTTGGCAGTGGTCCCCCTTCCACTGTTGCCGTATGGAATGCCCCTACCTCTCGGTTTTAGTTGCACCTTAGACATGTAAGGCCCTTGGTGGGGGGGGTGATGGGACATCACTGTGAGTAATCAGGAGATGTCCCCTCAGTGCCCTACCCGCCAATTTTAACTGCACCCCCTTAGTACACACACCCTTCCCCCCTCAAAATATACATACCAACATAAACACACACACACACACATGCATTTCACGAGGAAGGTGGGACCTTGGACCATCTGTCCCATACCCCATCACTGGTAGGGGGTACTGGGCCCTTGGGGAAGGTGGCCGTGTCCCCTGGGTGCCCTCCTCCTGGGCGGGGGCGGCTGGCCCCTGCATTACTCCTTCCTGGACCAACCGTGGGCCGGGTGGGTGGCTGCCTGGAGCACAGGGCGGGTCTCCCTTTGGGGGTCCTGGCTTGTATCTGGGGTTGGGGCAGGGGGATGCCCAGAACTCCTGGGTGGTGATGAGGTGCTTGTCTGGGGCTGTGGGCGCTCTTCTGGGGCGGGGCCCTGCGTTGGGCCCTCCTTGCGCTCCGGGGGGGGGGGGGCTGCTCTCTGTTCTCTATCTGCTGCCGTGCAGGCGTTGGGGGGTTCTGGCTGCTGCTGCTCCTGCGGTGGGGGTCTTGGTGTGGGGATGGCTGGAGCTTAGCTCACCTTTGAACTAATAGTTTGCATGATTGAATGAATGAAATATTTCACACTAGTTGGTTTGAAGGCATAAGTATGTGTGTGTGAACAATATCTGTATTGTGTTCATGTTGACATGTGGACATTTCTGCAGTTAACAGGTGTGTTTATGACATTTGAGTGTGTGTGTGGACAGGCCCCGCCCCTTAAAGATTTGTATTACACCTGAACCTTACTGTAATGATAAACATCCAGTAACTTGTAGCTTTATGCTGCTTCATGGTCCCCCCCCCTCCATAATCACCCTCCTCTCCCCCCTCCTCTCTAACATCCCTCTCTCTTCTTCCCTCCTTTCCTTTTCGTCCGGTCCAACATCAAAGATTTTCAAACATGATGGAATTTAATAAAGTTTGTCCTGGATTCCAAAAGGGGTTTATTCAGACATTCCTCTGGTTTGTCTGTAGATTAATAACCCCTGTTGTTAAAGTAAAATATGTCCAACACAAGAGGCCTTCAGCTCTCATCTGTCTGCCCAGCTGTTGGACAGGACAAGTTAAAAATAAACATTTACAGACAAACAGCTGTTCATACCCTGATCTCATTCTGCAGTGTGTGATGGCGTGCCCCTCTGTGATGGCGTGCCCCTCTGTGATGGCGTGCACCTCTGTGATGGCGTGCCCCTCTGTGATGGCGTGCCCCTCTGTGATGGCGTGCCCCTCTGTGATGGCGTGCCCCTCTGTGATGGCGTGCCCCTCTGTGATGGCGTGCCCCTCTGTGATGGCGGGCACCTCTGTGATGGTGGGCACCTCTGTGATGGTGTGCACCTCTGTGATGGCGTGCCCCTCTGTGATGGCGTGCACCTCTGTGATGGTGGGCACCTCTGTGATGGTGGGCACCTCTGTGATGGTGTGCACCTCTGTGATGGCGTGCCCCTCTGTGATGGTGGGCACCTCTGTGATGGCGTGCCCCTCTGTGATGGTGGGCACCTCTGTGATGGCGTGCCCCTCTGTGATGGTGGGCACCTCTGTGATGGTGGGCACCTCTGTGATGGTGTGCACCTCTGTAATGGCGTGCCCCTCTGTGATGGCGTGCACCTCTGTGATGGCGTGCCCCTCTGTGATGGCGGGCACCTCTGTGATGGCGTGCCCCTCTGTGATGGTGGGCACCTCTGTGATGGTGGGCACCTCTGTGATGGCGTGCACCTCTGTGATGGCGTGCACCTCTGTGATGGCGTGCACGTGTCTTAAGTGCACGAACCTGTGGAGTGGAGGGAGTTGTCAGAAGGTTGTTGACCACGTTTCCTGAGCATCTTGTGTCCAATCCCACAACAGGAAGGAGAGCTGGAGGACATCAGCACAGAAATACAGATGAAAAGAGGAGTTCCATCTGAGAACTGAGAAGATAACTGATATTAATGATCAGAACCTGATACCAGAACACAGTAGAGCTCTAACGATTCACTTGAACAACAATTCCAATCATATCATAATATGACTCATAGTCTATATCAGTTCCTTTGGAACAATTCGATTGGATCTGATCCTCTGTCCTAAAGTGGATCCAGATCCTCTGTCCTAAAGTGGATCCAGATCCTCTGACCTTAAGTGGATCCAGATCCTCTGACCTTAAGTGGATCCAGATCCTCTGTCCTGCAGTGGATCCAGATCCTCTTGATCCAAACTTCCAGCAGTGAGACTCAGACAGAAATTCCTGCTACTGAACAGTGAAGTTTTCCAGATTCTTGGATTTCTTCCAGATCATCAAGTTAAATGAAATCTGTGTCCAAACCAACAAGTCAACTAGAATGAATGTCAGATCCATTCACATGGTAGTTTCCTAAAGTTCACCACTGTTGTTTTTCCACATCCAGAGAATCCAAAGGGAACATTCTAGAACATTCTAGACACTGGATGGTCACATGACTTTATTCACAGTCTGTCCACACACTGGACTGGAATGATGGACTGATCCGTGTTCATGACATCACACGTGTGTTGTCTGCTGTGATTGGTCGGTTTACCTTATAGTCAAAATGGTATAGTTATAGTAACAAAAACTGTACCAAATAGAATTTCCAATATCAATATAAGCAGTTTGTGTAATCTTAAAACAATTTTAAGGTTCAACACAAAACTGGCCTCAGACGGATCGATCTGGTTGCATCATAGGGATATAAATCCATTCATTGATCAAGTAGATCAATTGTTGCCCCCCTGCAGAAAATGCATAGGCGTACTCTCATGCCAGCCAAAGTCGTTGCTGTGTGTGCAGACGGTGCATGCTCACAGGTTGAGGACTGTTGCTTTGCTGAAGTCTCTCAGCGTCTCCACAGCTTTCCTCTGTTAAACCAGGTGAAGAAGGCGCAGCAGCAACATTTTGGCCTCATGCAATAGATGTGCATTATGCTGCGCTGATGAGAGCGTCAGTAGCAGTGTGGTCCGCTGCCATCAGGAGCCCACAGACGGTGGAAGACGGAGATGGCGTGCTGCACAGAGAGGCTGATGACGGCAGAAATCGATTAATTGAATGAGTGAGCGACTCCAGCAAAGATTGTGTTTCACTCCTGCGATGAAACAAAGTGCACATTATGTGATAAAGCATGAAAAAAAACAGTTAAGCAGCCAATAGGCCAGCAGAGGCAGAAGCTGCAGTCATCTGCCCCCCACCCCCATGCCTCTGGCTGGTTAACTTCTAGAAGCCCCCAGAGCTTTGCTGCAGCTCAGACCGATGCCCCCAGATCAGAACCTGCAGGAAACCTTCTTCAGCTGTCATGGAAAACATTTTCACAAAATATAAAAATATATGATTAGCTTTTTAAAGTCCTGCCTTTTGAAATGTTTCCTTTCTTTAATGTAATGTTTTCTGCTACTGTCCTGTTAGATGCAGCTTCACTGGAGATCTGCAGGCAATGACGCCACTCCTGATTGGTCGGCTGGCAGCCGGATCTACCGTCAGGACAAAGCAGGAAAACAGATGGAGCGTGCACTCCATCAGTACTCCATTAGTACTCCATTAGTACTCCATTAGTACTCTGTCAGTACTCCAGTAGTACTCCATCAGTACTCCATCAGTACTCCATCAGTACTCCATTAGTACTCCATTAGTACTCTGTCAGTACTCCATCAGTACTCCATTAGTACTCCATTAGTACTCTGTCAGTACTCCATCAGTACTCCATCAGTACTCCATCAGTACTCCATCAGTACTCCATCAGTACTCCATTAGTACTCCATTAGTACTCTGTCAGTACTCCATCAGTACTCCATTAGTACTCCATTAGTACTCTGTCAGTACTCCATCAGTACTCCATTAGTACTCCATTAGTACTCTGTCAGTACTGCATCAGTACTTTATCAGTACTCCATCAATATTTTATCAGCACTCCATCAGTACTACATTAGTACTTTATCAGTACTCCATCAGTACTCCATCAGTACTTGATCAGTACTCCATCAGTACTTGATCAGTACTCCATCAGTACTACATTAGTACTTTATCAGTACTCCATCAGTACTTGATCACATCAGTATTTTATCAGCACTCCATCAGTACTCCATCAGTACTACATTAGTACTTTATCAGTACTCCATCAGCACTCCATCAGTACTCCATCAGTACTTTATCAGTACTCCATCAGTACTCCATCAGTACTTTATCAGTACTCCAACAGTACTTGATTAGTACTCCATCAGTACTCCATTAGTACTTTATCAGTGCTCCATCAGTAATTTATCAGTACTCCATCAGTACTTTATCAGTACTCCAACAGTACTTCTTCAGTACTGCATCAGTACTCCATCAGTACTCCATCAGTACTTTATCAGTACTCCATCAGTACTCCAACAGTACTCCATCAGTACTGCATCAGTACTTTATCAGTACTCCATCGGAACTCCATCAGTACTCCATCAGCACTCCATCAGTACTCCATCAGTACTTTATTAGTACTCCATCAGTACTCCATGAGTACTTTATCAGTACACCATCAGTACTCCATCAGTATTTTATCAGCACTCTATCAGTACTTAATCAGTACTCCATTAGTACTCCATCAGTATTTTATCAGCACTCTATCAGTACTTAATCAGTACTCCATTAGTACTTTAATAGTATTCCATCAGTACTTTATCAGTACTCCATCAGGGGGCGACAGTGGCTCAGGTGGTTGAGCGGGTCGTCCAATGATCGAAGGATCGGCGGTTCGATTTCCCGCTCCCACCAGCAAGGACAGTCGTTGTGTCCTTGGGCAAGACACTTCACCCTCCCTGCCTCCAGTGTGGCTCCACTGGTGTATGAATGTGCATGGATGATCCGGGTGATGGTCAGAGGGGTCGTAGGCGCCAACTGGCAGCCACGCCTCTGTCAGTCTGCCCCAGGGCAGCTGTGGCTACAACAGTAGCTTACCATCACCAAGAATGAATGAGTTCTGAATGAATAATGGACACATTGTAAGCGCTTTGGATGTCTTGAAAAGCGCAGATAAATCCAATCCATTATTATAATTATTATTATCAGTACTCCATCAGTAATTTATCAGTACTTTATCAGTACTCCATCAGTACTTTATCAGTACTCCATCAGTACTTTATCAGTACTTTACCAGTACTCCATCAGTACTTTATCAGTACTCCATCAGTACTTTATCAGTACTCCATAAGTACTTTAATAGTACTGTATCAGTACTCCATCAGTATTCCATCAGTACTTTATCAGTACTCCATCAGTACTTTATCAGTACTTTATCATTACTCCATTAGTACTTTATCAGCATTTTATCAGTACCTTATCAGTGCTTTATCAGTACTCCATCAGTACTTTATTATTACTCCATAAATACTTTATTAGAAGTTCATCAGTATTCCATTAGTACTTTATCAGCACTCCTTTAGCACTCTATTGGTACTTTGTCAGTACTCCTTCAGTACTCTATATGTACTTTATCAGCACTCCATCAGTACTCCATCAGTACTTTATCAGTACTCCATCAGTACTGCATCATTACTCCATCAGTACTTTATCAGTACACCATCAGTACTTTATCAGTACTCCATCAGTACTCCATCAGTATTTTATCAGCACTCCATCAGTACTCCATCAGCACTCCATCAGTACTCCATCAGTACTTTATCAGTGCTCCATCAGTACTCCAACAGTACTCCATCAGTACTTGATTAGTACTCCATCAGTTCTCCATCAGTACTCCATCAGTACTTTATCAGTACTCCATCGGTACTCCATCAGTACTCCATTAGTGCTTTATCAGTACTCCAACAGTACTCCATCAGTACTTGATTAGTACTCCATCAGTACTCCAACAGCACTCCATCAGTTCTCCATCAATACTTTATCAGTACTCCAACAGTACTCCATCAGTACTTGATTAGTACTCCATCAGTACTCCAACAGTACTCCATCAGTACTTGATTAGTACTCCATCAGTCCTTGATTAGTACTCCATCAGTACTCCATCAGTGCTTTATCAGTACTCCAACACTACTCCATCGGTACTGCATCAGTACTTTATCAGTACTCCATCGGAACTCCATCAGTACTCCATCAGTACTCCTTCAGTACTGCATCAGTACTTTATCAGTACTTTATCTGTACTCCTACAGTACTTCATTAGTACTAAATCAGTACTCCATTAGTACTCCATCAGTACTTTGTCAGCACTCCATACGTTTTCCATTAGTTCTTTATCAGTACGTACATCTAAAGACCTGTCGGCCAAAACCCTGGACGGACATCTGTGCCCACCGACGAATGCAAGAGACTCTTCTGAATTACGTATATCATGCATGAATCATGAAAGACCAGAATTCATTTGTGGAAAATGCACAGATTGCACATAGCGGCTAAAGTAAGGAGTTCTGTCTGGAGGCGAGGAAACGGCTTGTGGTTGGTGATCTTTGACTCAATTAGGGGTAAAGCAGGAAGACGAACAGGATCAGCAGCTAGAGAAACTCAGAAGAGACGGACGCTGGAGATGACTCCCTTTTTGTAAAGACTCTTCTTTCTGGTTCTCATCTGAATAAACAGATTTTGATCAAATGCATGAATCAAACTATTAAAATGTAACCATGAAGTCATGCAATTTGACTGGACACGTGGACAGCTGCAGCCATATGGATGATGTCAGTGTGAGGAAACATGAAAGGGTGATGCGTTTCATGTTGGCATTAATAAAACAGATGAAAGAGCTGGGAGGAAAAGGCTGGTCATGCTGGATAGACGAGACAAAGCTAATGCTTAAAACAGGATTTCAAGGACAGGTGCCACCGGATCTCAGCCCGACAATGAGCCCGTCGACCTCGCTGTCATCTCAGAGGGAAGCTTTGACCTTGGTGAAGGCTTCTGCGTTTGGCATCTTTGTGAATTCCCTTCGATGCCAACATGAAATAGAATCAAGATGCTTTGAAGTTGGTGTCAAAACACAAGTCCTCACTTGACAGTGAATAAGTTATAAGAGCACCTCTTGTGGTCAAAGTTCTTCTCTTCAAGCTTTGTTCAGAAGTTTAGTTTGAGGTTTTTCTGCTAGGAAGCTGAAGTCCAAGCAGAGACTGAGCAGATCACACACAAACGATAAAACCGTATGATAATTTATCTTTACGCAGCGTTTCTGCTTCATACCAGTAACACCCAGACGTCATGACAGTAGAAGGTTATCGATAATAGCTGGAAAACCTGCATCTTTCATGCATTTGCTGCATGAAGGGGACACAAAACATTCCCACCATCGCTGACCACTACTGTTCACTGCAGCCCCTCCTGCTGCACCTTTACAGTCCCAACCACCAAAGACTATGGACTCATATCATCCACATCTTTAGTATCACAAATAAATCTTTATTCATTCACATTCCTAAGATCTCTCCTTATCTAAAGAGTTTCTAAGCTGTCTAATATAAGAACAGACTCTCTGCACACACGTCATCTTTGACATCCAGAGTCCTGAGCGAAACAGACTCGCCAAAGCAAAGTCCAACAAATGTTTCATGAAGGCTTTTGCTGTTTCTGCACTTCTGCCTTTACTGATTCACACATTTGCTTTCAAAATGTAAAAAAAAACAGTCGAGACAAAAGTTGAAGGCGAGGAGTCAAACATCAGTCACTGACTGTCATCCTTCCATATTTCATGGACAGAGCTTTCTGGCTGTAACGAGCATGTTGACCATTTCCAGAGCGTCAGCAGTGACTTCTGTCGGCTTCACTGCAAGTTTCCATCAGCAGAGCATCAAACAGCCTGAAGTCTCCACGCGGCAGACCCTAAATGATTTATGCGTTTGTCATTTCTCATTTGTTAAAACAAGGTGTCAACACTTGTGTTCCATGGCACCAGTCAAGCCTGCAGAGATGAAGAGGTAAGGATGAAGCAGACGTCCTTGAAGAGAGCAGCAGAGGGAGTAAGGTGCCAGCGTTCTTCCTTTCTGCCTTCTAAAGGTCCATCTTGGCGAGAGGTAACCTCCAGTCTCGTCTGCGCTCAAACATTGAGCTCCCACAGATCGAACATATGGAGGCTGATCGCCCAGTATTTTTCCTGAAGAGGTCAAACCGGATTCCCTTTGCTGAATCCGTGACAATAAATCAGTCAGAATCGAAGTGGACATGGACATGTTTGTTCAAAGAAGGAAGGTAGGTGTCACCACCCAAGCCAACTGAGCCTATTAGCAAAACCAACACACCCTCCACTCATTCACTGTAATTAGAAGGGTTCACAGCTGAGCTTCTGTTTGATTTAAACCAGCAGAGCAGCCCTCCAGCTCAACAAGGACGCTTCAGACTCTGCTGCTGCAGATTCAAATCGCTCACATTTCAGTTAGAAAACATTTGTTGACTTGGAGACATTTTTGTTCATATGCAAACGGTGGATGTAAGCTTGAGTTGATTTGAATGTTTAGTCGAATAGTCTTTAGTCTTTTTTAAGGTTATCAACCTAATTCATCTTTCATTTGCTGATGATTACAGATGGTTGGTTGGTTGTAGCTTTTGGTGTGGCATGAAAGGCATAGTGTCTGTGAAAACCTTCTGTTTCATCTGCCATGATTCAGACACTGCTTAGCAACTGAAGCTGTGTCCAGCAGCAGGACACCCTCTGCTCAGAGGCTAAGTCCAGAGGGCGTCTCTTCCTCTTTCTCAGACCTTTAGGATCACAGTAATATGATGCATATTATGCAAACCAACAGATTTTAAACTCTTGGCCCTTCAGGTGACGTCCTTCCTTTGGAATGGGCCGTATTCATACAAAGAGCTGTTTGTTTACATGGACATGTGAAGTCATTACATGGTGGATTTGTGAAGTTAGAATTTTTTGCTTGAAAAATGGATTCTTAGGAAGAATAAATGGTAATTAATATAATGAATTGGGACAAATCTTTGTTCTGTAGCTTTCAAATGCAGTGGAACTCACCTAAAGGCAGTGAGATTTGGGTGCCAGGACCCAGTCGGAATGTCATTTCAAAAAGTCATGGTGTCTATCTACATTTTTATCAATACTATTACTATATAGTATAATCTAAGCAACGATTCATGTGGATCTGGTTGCGGGTTTCTTCTGCAGCTGCCATAAGGATGTTAAAGGGTGGAACACTTTCTGCTGAATCTTCTTCTAGAATGTCTTCTGATTTTTTTCTTTGAAGTCAAAGTTTCTTTGAAAAGCCTTCAGCCTTCAGCTTTCAATTTAGTGGTCAGAGCAGCTGATTTAGAAAAGTAGATGTGTTTAAGGCACAGGATGGAGGCATGGCATGCACCAGGAGAAGGTCGTTGGCGGCTGTGGTGGAGAGGATCTGCTAGTTTTCTGTCACAGACTTCAGTGTTTTGATGTTTTTTGTTGGAGGCTGTTGTCCTCCTGATTGGTTGCAACTATTGTATATGTAGATGATGCACCGGTTCTGAGTGAACCATAGATAAGCACTGGCCCACGGCCCGGTGGTTGTGGGCCAGTGCATTAAATGAAGCAGGATCCTAGAGTCAGAGAGCCTGAGGCTGACCTGAGGAAGACTCCGCAGAAGGAAAACTAGGACAGTTCCTCATCATTGACCTTCTCCCTTCAGACTGAAGTCTCTGCAAACAGCTAGAGTTCCCGTGCACACACACACTCATTTGTTCTTCATGTTATCAACCGTTCAGGCCCATTCCCACCTCCAACATTTCCACAGAAAACTGCTTTCTAAACCCTGCATTTATTCAGCAGCTTTAGTTATTTTGAGATGAATATTTTATGAAACAGACGGATAAAACCTGCACTCTGCTGCCGGCCAGAGAGGCTGATGAAAAGATAAACAAGGGAAAAAATAGGAGGCTCCTCCAAACCGCATTAGCATTAATGGTGATTATGTTTGAAATAAGTTGGTTTGTTGTCGTGTTTCTATTTAAACACAAGTTTGATTTAATGTTTGGTTCCAGAGAAATCCATTTATTTTTATTTAATTTAATCTGCATTTAAGAAATTACATTTAAAATGGTAACCGAAGTAAATCCAGACTAAAATCCATAGTATTGTTTCATAAACTTGATGGTATCTTTTGAACGATATGAGTAAAGTATTCCATTTTCATTTGTGTTTAAATTTCTGTTTTTTTAGAGAAATGTCATACAGAAGTGCATCATTTAAATCTAACCTTTTTAAATCTATTTTTAATTTTAACACTTGGATGTTTTTACAGCATAAGTGGGGTGTTCAGAATCTTTTCAGAAAGGTCTTTGGGAAGTGAAGGGATGTCTGATCTCTATGAGTTACAGCAGTGGTCCCCAACCAATGGGCCGCGGGACACTTGGCACCGGGCCGCGGAGCGGTTCCAGGCCGCGGGAAATTTTGGCACCGGGACGCACAGAAAGAAAAAATAATATCCATTTTATTGTTTTTTTTCCGACAAAAACGTTTTATTTTGAAAAGTCACCGGATTCACTTTGTTACATCTGTCACACTTAACGCACGTCAAAGTCGCGACACCAAACATCAGGTGATAAACCCCACTAAAATGAAACCCAAACAACCAAAATGAGCAAAAAACAAACTTCTTTAGAAAGTTGCTTTGACAAGGGGAAAATTATAATTATTATTGTTATTATCATTACTAAAGAGAAAATACCAGCCCCGGTCCACGTTAAATCTGTCTTGCGTTGCACCTCAACCCCCCCCCCCCCCCCCCGGTCCGCGGTAAACGTGCCTCGCGTTGTACCGGTCCACGGTGACAAAAAGGTTGGGGACCACTGAGTTACAGGATACTTTGTGTTTTCCACAGTTCTGAATCTGCTAATTTATCAGTTTGTGGTTTTCACATCATTCCACTTCACAAAAAAAACCCAAGGGGGGTTCCACACCTAAAACACCTAACCCTAAAGGCCCGTACACACCGGGACGCCACGCGTCAAAGCGTCACTTTTTAAAAAACGCCTCGGGTTCGTTTTTTTGGTTTGACGCACCGCGTCAAAAACTATACAACCAATGAGAATGGCGCTTTTGCACACGTGTCTGGAGCTTCTGAAGTTACAGTAAAACACAACTTGGGGGCGCTCAAACACAAACTGCCTTTCTGAGCACACATACCAGCAAAGAAGATAGACGCCAAGTAGCGTCTACACTGCTGCAAAGAAATAATGACGGACATTCTAAAATATCCCCGAAAACGCTCATGAGACATTTTCAGCTCTTGTCCCAGTCGATAAAACTCACCATGTTCTTCTCTTCTCGTAACTATGGGATGTACCCAAAATCGGCGTCTTTTCCGGCGTCTTTCATCATCAACAGAACAATAATTTCTTCATCATTGGAACTGGAGCTGGAGCTACTGGTGCTTGAAATATTCATGTTTTCTTTGTTTGATTCTGACAAGCGCGTAAATACTGGCTCTCTTCTTCTGAGTGAAAAGCGACCACCTTGTGTACAGGAGTATTTCTGTTTTACCTTAAGCGCCATCTAATGTCAGGGAATGAAATTGCATGTTGGCTCGGCTCATCGTCAGCGAAAATCGCCTGGGTGTGAACACAAAAGACGTGGCGAAAAACGCTGGCGAATAACGCCAGGCGAATATTCGTCCCGGTGTGTACGGGCCTTAACAAGTGGGACAGATTATTGAATGAGCAAAAAAGGGGGCTATCTAAATTCTTTCACGTGTTAAAAAGGACGTGATAGTTTGTTACCACGGAGACCTTCTAACGAGTCTCTTCACTCACAGGGGTTAAAACTCTCATTTCTAATGGGACGATCCTCCAAATGTTCAGGTTCTAGGAAAGAGTCTGGAAATATAGGAAATGGTTTTGTGTGGACCCAAACAAAAACAGAAACGAATGCCCTTAATGTTTCAATGTGAGCGCGTTTGGTCTCATTTCTGTGTTTCCTCCCTGAAGGCAGTCAGACGGCGTGACGAGTCCAAAGTGACAGCAGAGGTTGTGGAAGGAAACAGACGCTTTACAGGGTTTGTCTTCTGCATGTCTACAAACGTCAGCCACGGTGAATGGAAGGTTATGCGTTTTTATGAGTGACAGCTAACGCCAGCTGAGAGGACACATGCACCCCCCCCCCCCCCCAGAGCACAAAGCCTCTAGTGCTTTACCTGTTTGTGGGAACGCCAATGTTCTAGACCATTAAACAAGTAAACAGATGAGGAAACAGGTTCAGGAACTTAGTACCCTACAAACTCAAGCAGAAATCCATCCACCCATCCATCCATCCATCACCCATCATCCATCCATCCATCATCCATCCTTCATCCATCCATCCATCATCCATCCTTCATCCATCCATATCCATCCTTAATCCATCATCAATCCAATCCTTCATCAATCCTTCATCCATCCTCATCCATCCATAATCCATCCATCATCATCATCCACCATCAGCCATCCATCATCCAGCCATCCATCCATATCCTCCATCCATCATACATCCTTCATCCATCCATCCATCCATCCATCCATCATTCATCCATCCGTCATCCATCCATCATCCATCCATCTATCCATCTGCTAAATCCCTTTATGGTCGTAGGGTTTTCTGATTGGGGGATATTTATCCAGTTTCATTTTTGAACATGAACATTGTTAGAACCAAAATGAACACCAACATCAGTCTGACAGGTTTTGTTTCAATCTTCCAGTACAAATGTACACCTGCTCACCTGTGCACAACCAGATGAGCAGATAGGTGTGTGTGGATATCCGAGTGTGTTCAAGTGTGTGGTTGTGCACTAAAATGTCGTCCTTCTACATTTAATTATTTATTATGTTGATCACATGAAGCCTCAAGTAAGTCTTATTGTCACTTTTGATGCTTTTTTCTACTTCTGTTCAAGTATTTGTGGTTTTCCTCAGCCTAACCCTCCTGATTCTCTCCCCTCAAACTTTTTTAACTCCTCTCTGTTTGCCTCATTCTGTCTTATGTCCACTGGTCCATGACTCAAAACCAAACAAGCATGATTATTAAAAATGAACTCTGCTGGCTCAGCTGGTGGACAGGATGAACAGAAGTTACAAAAAGACAATTTACTCGGCCTTGTGACTTTGTTTGTGTCTGAATTCCCTCATTCCTCCCCACTCCACTCCACCTTATTCTATTTTCTTTTCATATTTGTATTTAATACACTTTTTGATTATTTAAGGTATTTTTTTACCATTCCAAGGATGCTACAATGTCCTTGTATGTAGAATGACAGTAAAGGATTCTGATTGTGAACCCTAAAAGACTTTATAGTGCGGGACTTTCGTGGATTTGAATGCTATTCGTACACATATGCTATATTTGTTTATACGGTAAATAGGACATCACCCTTTAGCTGAAGTAAAAACAGAATATTTATATATTAATAAGACTATTTATTAATCCACTATGATGAGGAAAACCTGGAGGATTTATAAAAAATACATTAGCATACATTTTTTATAAATGATGACAAATTGTTCAAATGCAATGCATTGTGGTTTGTATTCACCAATCTACTGAGCATTGGTGCACTCTAGTTTTTCACAGAGCCTTCTAGGAAGTGTAGTTTAGGACTCTCCTAAAAATATGCTAAACGGCCTGTATAGAGCACTCAGCAACGAGTGAATTCAGACAAAGATGTGGTCTGTCTCTCTGCACGTAGTGCCGTCGGCAGCTTGACTGTAAGTTTCTCTAAAAAAATGGCTGCTTTCCTTCAGTCGTGAGTCATTGCGTTTCAGGGGCCATCCTTACTTTTCATAGAAATAATCATGATCATGTCCATGAAAATCTTTCACCTCACATGATGAGGACGTGTCCTCCAGCATTTGAGCTCTTTGAGATGAAGGTGGATAGCTGCTTTAATCTCCACGCAGGATTAAAATGCCAAAGACAGTCTGGGCAAATCCACGGCTCTTTATTCACCCAGGTCTGCCAGTCGCCGTCTACGCTCTGCTTAGTATTCTCAGACATGTTCAGTCCTTTTCTGCAGAAGCTCATCCCTTTTAATGCATGTATTGAACTGCCAGGAGATATTCAAATGTACAGAGTGATGTTACACATTATGCGATAAAGAAAGTATTACCTGTGGTGGCCATTACCCCAGACTAATGGGAGAAGACCCTCCTGGGATACACAGCAGAGCTATTTGGTGGTAAATGACTGCTTTGTGACTAACCAAGGATTCCTGATCTCTGTCATAAATTGATATTTTCTTAAGCAAGGATTAAATCCTCTGAGAAAAAAGGAAAAGCTTGCCATCAGCACTGCAGCCTCATCTCTAAGTCCATGTCTTTATGTGACTAAACATCATTTAAGTTCAATCTGTTGTTTAACGGTTGTTCCCAAAGGTTCTTTAATCCCTAAAAATATTAATGCGAGTTCAGTAAATTCCTGTTTTTCTGTCCCCAAGAGGTTCGCTTTGACCAGCTCAAGCAGGAGAAGAATTCTGTGTTTGAATGATGAAAGTTCAACTTTCCTTGAAAATTCACATCAAAAGTTCTTTTTTTTTTTTTTTAACTTGTCCTGTCCAACAGCTGGGCAGACAGATGAGAGCTGAAGGCCTCTTGTGTTGGACATATTTTACTTTAACAGCGGGGGTTATGAATCTTCAGACAAACCAGAGGAATGTCTGAATAAACCCCTTTTGTAGTTGAGGCCAAACTTTATTAAATTCCATCATATTTGAACATCTTTGCCGTTGGACAGGACGGAAAAGGAAAGGAGGGAAGGATAAAGAGGGATGTTAGAGAGAGGGGGGGGGGGTAGGAGGGTGATCATAGGATGGAGGGGGGGGGTAAGACCATAAAGCGGCATAAAGCAACAAGTTTCTGGATGTTTATCATTACAGTGAGGTTGAGATGTAATACAAATCTCAAAGGGCGGAGCCTGTCCATACACACACTCAGATGTTATAAACACACCTGTTAGCTGCAAAAATGTCCACATGTCAACATGAACACAATACAGATATTGTTCACACACGCATACTTATGCCTTCAAACCAACTAGTGTGAACTATTTCATTCATTCAATCACACAAACTATTAGTGTAAAGGTGAGCTAACACCTGTGCTCAGGTGAGTGTTCATGTTCTTCTAAATGGATGATGGAATGTGAAAAGAAGGAGGGGGAGTGACCAGTCATCCCCACACCAAGGCCCCCGCCGCGGCAGCAGCAGCAGTGGCAGCCAGAACCCCCAACGCCACACGGCAGCAGGCAGAGAACAACCGCCCCCCGGGCGATCACATCTGCCACCCAGGCCAGGGCCAGTAGGACCACCACGAGGCCCCCAGAGCCAGAGAGCAGGGAGGCATGGGGAGAAAGAAAGTGCTGCCCCAGCCCAACCAGGAGAGCAGCCCCCTCGCCGCGCCAGGAGGGCCCAACGCCGGGCCCCGCCCAAGAGGGGTGCCCACAGCCCTAGACCTCATCACCACCCAGGAGTTCTGGGCATCCCCCCGCCCCAACCCCAGATACAAGCCAGGACCCCCAAAGGGAGACCTGCCCTGTGCTCCAGGCAGCCACCCACCCGGCCCACGGTTGGTCCAGGAAGGAGCAAGGCAGGGGCCAGCCGCCCCCGCCCAGGAGGGGGGCACCCCGGGGAGAAGGGGGCCCACGAGGGTGGTGTAGACATGGCCAAACTTTCTTTTTATCTATCCATCCATCCATCCATCCATCCATCATCCATCCATCCATCCATCCATCCATCATCCATCCATCCATCTTCAAAACCTGCTTAAGCCCTTTCAGGGTCACAGATTGCTGGAGGGTTAGCCACTATTGGGCTTAGGATGGCACAACCTCAATGGATCACCAGTCTGTTGCAGGGCTTGACCTGGAATCAAAGAGTCTAAACCTAAATTCCAAACATCTGTATAAACTATTGTTTTTATTCAATTCTGTTTTCCTTCCACTGCTGCACCGTGCATCGTCTGTCCTTCTGTTAGCCATTCGGGGTGAGTCCCATCTCTTAGCAGCTGGTTCATTTGTGCTGCCAGGCGCTCGTGGAGTGTGGTAAGCTTCTTTAGCCAGTAGGCATGTATCATGTCAGGGCCCGGTGCTGTCCAGTTCTTCATACCTGAGACTCTTTCTTGGATGTCTGCCACTGTGATGGTTACTGGATTCTGTTCAGGGAGGTTGCTATGTTCTTCTCTCTGAGAGACCAGCCACTGGGCATTGCTGTTATGTGCTGTCTCTTTCTCCCATATACTTTTCCAGTACTGTCCAGTTTCTAGCCTTGGTGGGTCTGCTCGGCTGTTTTGACCCTGCCACTGAGCGTACACTTTCGCAGGTTGAGTTGTATACCTCTTTAGGTGGCTGGTTAGGGCCTGTAGTCTTTGTTTGGCAGTTTCCAGTCCTTCAGGCATCTGGCTGTATCTCTTAGGAACTTGCTTTCTCATTGTACCTCTTTGAGCCTCTGTCAGCCTACTCACATCCTTCCGAGTTGCCTTGATTTTGGCCTCCAACTGTTGCTTCCATGATGGGTATTGTTTTCTCCCATGGTTGCTCTTATAGCCAAGCAACTCAAGGATCACTGCTGCTGAAGTGTAAACCAGTTCATTGGTTTCTGTGATGGTTGTGGTAGGAATTGCCCTCAATGCCTCAATGCTCACAGCTTCCAGTAGACTTTCAGGCGGTACATCACTTAACCGTTGTAGCTGGTGTCGGGGTTGCCTAGTGTTCATTCTAGACATGATCTTGTCTGTCAGGTCAGTTGCTGCCTCACTCAGCGTAACTGTGGTTGTTGGGGCTGTGTACCCAAGCTCAGGGTGGGAGTGTGGTATAGCCTCCTCTCTGACCTGTTGTTCTGGCTCTCCCGGGGTATTGCCATTGTATTGTACCGCTTCAATCTCAAGTTGTGATAGGAGTTGCCGCTGGTGGATATTCTAGCATTGGGCTACCAGTTGTTTAGCAGTTAGCCTTGATTGTGGGTTTCGAAGTATCTATTCATTCCTCATTCTCTGCATGTAACCCCTCTGGGTGGGATTACTTAAGTAGTAGCATTCTAACAGAACCTTGTTCTCACATCTAGTCCATTTCATTCTTGTTCCAGTAGCCCACTTTGCATCCGGGTGCTCTGGTCCCCCAGCACCTGCAGCCTAGCCAGTTCCTCAAAAGGCAGTCTATGTCTAAGCGCAGTCAGGCCAATCCACAGAAATGATTTCCTGATCAATGTCCGACCCCCCTCCCCCACCCAACACAGCAATACAGACATTTTTTTCTCATGTATATGATCAGCAGCTGCATCAACAGGAACAAAGTGGAGAACCCATTTCTTTTCCTCTTAAGGTTGGGGGGTTGGTTACCTGGAGGCAGAAGCAGACAAGGTGTGACGTGGCTCTGTGCCCAGCAGTGCTCCAGAGGAACATGAAGGCAGATGCTGCTCACCTCCCTCCAAACTGTCAGATGAGCAAAGATTAAATATGTAAAAGGCCCTCATCTAATTTTAGTTTTAAGGTCTTTCATCATCACTTTCTAAGTTTGGTGATTAGAAAAGGTTCATCATCGTCTTTACTGAGGGAAATGTTCTTTCTTCTGCTTCAGTCATTGGTTTCATTCCATCTGTGTGGCGTTCACTGTCACGACATTTGTTGTGAAAGTCCTGATGCTTGACAGAAGAGCCCCCCACCACCACCACCACCACCAACCATGGATACTTTGAGTTTAGCAGAAGTGCTGAGATGCAGGCAGAGGTATTGATTCCTGCTGGGATTACAGCCCCATAAGCCATGCTCTCAGCCTGTCATCATCAGCCCCCACATTTGTAATGTGCAGGTCTCTTCAGCCTTACTGGAGGGGGAGGGGGGCAAAGGGAGAAATGCAGCTGGATAAAGTTCATTGTCCTTTTCTTTTTTTTTTTTTTTTACTTCTTTTTCTCACTTGTTCTGTCCAACAACTTAGCAAACAGATTAGAGCTGCAGGCCTTTTGTGTTGGACAGGTTTTACTATCACAAAAAGAGGTTATAGAACTTTAGAAGCCAGAGTGTAGATCTGAATTAACCCCTTTTTGTTGTATTATTTATTTCTTTATTTGTTATATTTAGTGTGTGTGGGGAGGAAGAGGGAAAATGTGTGTCGGGGTGGAGGGGGGGGGGGTGGTGGAAGAGAGTAAAAGGAAGAAAGGTGAAAAAAGGGGGGATACAAGCACTGATTTGGATCAGTTATTCTTTTAAGCTGTAACAATTATACTAGATCTGCTGGAAAGACAAATATTCCATCATGGGTAAAAATCTGACACGAAGATGAGTGGAAAATATCTGTCCATCAATACACTGTAGGTCAGAAGGAGGGATGAAGCAGACAGGGAGCAGTGTGGCAGTGTGCACATGCACGTGGGGGTGGAGATACATGCATGCTGCCGAAGTGAACCTTGTGTTGTGGGGAACCAGATCTTACCCAGCCAGAGCAGCCAGACCAAGAAAAGGGAGGAGAGGCCCCCCAAGGCCAGGGCCCCCCCCACACCGGACCCAGGCAGCCCGGGAGGGGGGGAGGCGAGGACCGCCCACCCAACCAGCTAGGCGCAGAGAAGGCCCACCTACAGGGCCCCCCACAACGCCCAGAGGCATAAGCGAACCCGGTGTCAGGCCCCCAGGCCACAGGACAGGAGCGCTTAGCCGTACCAGGCGGCAGCCATGGGGGCCGCCGGGCGCAGGACGCCGAGCAAGGGCCAAGGACGAAGCCAGGGCCCCAGAACCCGAGAGCCGCCCACCACCCGACCGGTGCCCCGTGTCCGCGAGCCAGCCATGGCACGCGACCCGAGCAACCCAGAGATCGCCACGCACCCACAGCCACCCCCCATAACCCTACCCACTACAACCCCCCCCCCCCCCCTCCCTTACCCTTAAAGTGCCCTACCCTCTCTGTGATGGGTTCATCGTCCTTCAATTCATTGAGATGTTGCCCCTGATGGAGCTTTAACAGTAGATCAAAGGATTCCTTTGACAAAGAGGGAGGAGATGACGGACAGGTTTTCTCCTGAACACTTCCATCCATGATGGTGGACCAGGGCGGAGATCCTTCTGGGTTTCCACGGCTGCCATCTTTGGATTCAAGTGAAGAAAGGATGAAAATCAGCAAAAATCTTTCAAAAACAAAGGTTTGTTTTTTCAAGTTGAATCCTCCTTTGTCTGAAAGTATGGAAGCCTGTTTGTGCCACTTTTGTTTTCATGTGAACTCCTCAGTCTCTGCATTGAACCACATGAATGCTGTTCCAGATGGATAGAAAGATGGACGGACAGATAGGAAGCATCTCTATTTAGGAAATTTAGTAAGGACCAGCTGCTTGCATTCAACAATGCTTACATAGCAGAAATATACACTATGCGCTCCAACGTCCACACAAACGTTGCACAAGGATGGCAGAGCCTCGTATCTTCAGTCCCCTACACCATCCCTGCTGGGGGGGACCAGGCCCTCAGCGGCGGTTGCTGTGTCCTTTGGGTGCTGGTGGACCTCTGTCCACTCAGGAAGAGGGATCCTTCCGTTCTCTGGCTAGGCCTTGAGCCACGGATCAGAACAAATCTGAGCTGGAGGTGTCCGGTTTTCTGTGGTGCTGGTTCTGGTTTTTGCCATGGAGCACCGGGCCTCTTTAAAATTCCCAACTGTTGGGGAGCCACTGTGTAATGACTCATTTTGTTGATGATCTGATTCCTAGTGGATATCGGTACATTTGGAATGACCTGATTGGATCAGATTCTCTGACCTAAAGACAGAAATTCCTGCTACTGAACAGTGAAGTTTTCCAGATTCTTGGATTTCTTCCAGATCATCAAGTTAAATGAAATCTGTGTCCAAACCAACAAGTCAACTAGAATGAATGTCAGATCCATTCACATGGTAGTTTCCTAAAGTTCACCACTGTTGTTTTTCCACATCCAGAGAATCCAAAGGGAACATTCTAGAACATTCTAAAACTATTCTTTAATACTTAATGGTCAATTTCATTCACTTTCTTTTAATGAATGTTTTTTTCTAAAAGTATGAATTTTTGTTTTCCTGTTTGATGTCAGTGCAGCTTCATTGTCACACAGATCTGCAGACTGAAAACTCTCCGAGGTGGATGCTGCAGTCGGCTGAGTGACGGTTCTGCTGCAGGCTCTGAAGTGGATCTGCTCTTCAGATGGTCAAGGCTACATTTTTCTGAGTTCTTTGAGGCGCCACAGCCCCAGGGCCCTCCAAGCGACTCCCCGACTGAGGCAGAGGAGTCAGGACATCTGAAGTACGTGGGCTACGGCTGGTCTCTTCTTTACTAAAAATGTCCCACATGCCAACTGCTGGGAAACTTTCCTGCAACTTCCTGACACGGATTCCAGACTGTTTTGGCTGCAGCCAAACTGGAAGGAAAGTTCTCTTCAGAACATCTGCTGCATCTGAGCTAAACGGGTCACAGCGGGTCTATGTGTGTTTAGGTAATGCATCATTGGGGGGAAAGCGGCTCAGCTGACTGAGTTGGGGGGGTACTTTTTTACTTGAGGAAAACCTGAACTGCTTTGACTAAAGACTAAAAATCTGCCTCATCTTTAAAGCTGTAAAGTCAGGACCATTTTGGACAAAACCGAGTTTCTGTGTCCAATCGAAGCTGAAAGATCAATGGGGGAGGGGGGGGTTACATTGTGGGTTTGGTTAGATTTAGATTCCAGCTTCTGTGTTTGTGATCGCAGCAGAAAACAAGGCGGCCTGGCACGCTGCTCATGATCAAACACAGATGGTCAAACCATCGCAGTGGTCCAAACACTTTTCAGTTTGCTGAAGCAGAAAAGAAAACTAGAAATGATTCAGAGCTTCGGACCAGAACTGTTCAGAACCTGCAGAGAGGTTCTACTGGTGATATCTGCAGTGGGAACCATCAAAAAATGACATTTTCTGAGCTGTGCCTCTTCTGTGAAGCCAAACCTCAGAACCGTTCAGAACGCTCTGTGTGGTGCTCCTACAGATCAGGTCAATCCCAAAATACAGAAAGCAAAACACAAGAACAGACAGAGAGAAAGAAATTTAAAAGATGTCTTCCCTTATACTTTGCCTTCAGTTCATCCTGTTGAAAGCTGGACACCTTCCGCCCATTTGTTTTTCAAATTAAAATCAAAAATGAAAAAACTTAAAATGAATTGTTTTTTTATTTTCTAATTAACGTATCAAGTTGAAAATGGAGCAAACGGATAATAAATGTCTAAAGTTGTTTTCTAAGTCTTCATCTGAAACAAGAGGGCCAGTTTGAGTGGACTCTTATGGTGAAAGCTGTCCTGCTCACGCTACCAGCTGTCTGTCAACATTTATTGTTGTTTTGGTACAGTAGAAGGAGACGTAAAAATATGAAAATACTCTTCCACTTTCCAGGTAAGACTCGGTTTTATTGATCTTTTTTCAGTGACGTGTTTCTGACCAGGTTGTTTGTTAGAAGTGCTACTTTGATGAGTTAACGGTTTCTAACTGAAAGACACACATGTGCAAAAGGAACCAGATGGGGACCAACTGTAACATGACAGAAACCCCCCGAGCCAGCCGGGACGATTCTGTCATTCATACAGTAATTCTATGGGATCTGTGCTGCTAAAATACACTAAAGATTAAAACCAGTAAATTCATGAAAGTGTATGGTAGATATCTGAACCAAATCCATAAACTGACACTTAAAGTGATGAACTTCAAGAGTACAAAGTGTTATATCTGCAGATCAAGTTTCTAGAAGCAAACTTCCAGAAAAGTTTGTGCAGCCAGTAAAACAGATGGCAGCTCTACAAGGGATGCAGCGCTAGGGCGGTCTACCTTCAACATTGCAGGTTCGATCCCCGCCTTGCCCACTTTGGCGCCATGAAGCCGCCATCTGGGTGTGAATGTGTTTATGGGCAAATGGGGCTGAGAAGCGCTTTGGGCCTTTGAGGAAGGTAGAAAGTTGCTATGCAAGTATTTCCCGTTTCCATGTGAAAAATGTATGAAAAACAAAGAGGTATCTGTTAGTATTTCAAACATACATTTTTAGAGAACAACTGCAGTAAAAAAGAAGCGTCTAGAAAAAGGAAAATAATTGCAACATATGAAACTGTCATTTGTAACTGATCTGGACCAGCTTCTGGTGGATTTCCAAACAACAGCATTGATAATACAATGAGACTCTCACATTCACATCCATCAGAGCTGCAGGAAGCCGACCTTCGTCTCAACTGCCTCACTCTATAGAGCGACCCGCCTCCTACTGCCGCGTTAGGGCTTTCATTGTTGGCTTTGATAAGCATGTTTAAAACAAGCCAGCCCCCCCCCCCAACACACACCCCCATCAGCAGGCAGATGATGTGGGTGTCACTAAAACTCAGGCCAGGGGGCAGCATCAGTCAATTCATTGTGGGCCAGACCAAAGACCTTTCCCAGAAACATATTGATCTGTAGATGTCGATCATGCTAAACATTCACCTGACAGGAACCAGAGGAACGGCTGAACAGAACCTGCAGAACCCCCCCCCCCCCCCTGCCGCCTTTGTCACCAGCAGCCACCATGTATAATAAATCCATGATTACAAATCTTAAGACTCCTATTATTAATGTTTGCTTAGGCTGTGAGGGAAATCCAGGAAGGCTTTTCTGTCTGAGACGTTTAGCCTGACTGTGGTAAAGACGTGAGCACACATTTACATGCTAAGCACAGTCACACATGTTCTGTTGAACTTCTTTTTTCACATGATTACGTTTGTGTTTGGTAAACACATGCTTACTCAAAAACAGCCTTGTTCTTCTTTATAATGTCTGCTGTTAAAAATGAAGTTATGGCTTAGCTTTAATTCCATTCCATTCTAATTCTACAGCCCAATATTTACAACAACAGTCGTCTCAATGGGCTTCAGACTGCTACTTGTATAATAAACATGAATCATAAAGAACAGAAAGTCATAGAATTCAATAGCTGATTCTAAACTAAACTCCACTGGCCATCCCTGCTCTTTAAGCTTTTTGACCTGATAAAATGTAACAGGAAGTTGCTGTTTGTTATCCATCATACGGACCCAAACACTGGAACAGGTTCAAATCAAAAGAATGAAAAAAGGGACGTTTCGGTTGGTCTGCCTGTCGGTCCACTACAGTGGTCAGTGCCATGCAGATAACATTAACAAATAAGCTAGTGAGCACTGACCAGCTGACTTCCCTTCAAATTCAATAGGAATTCTCGCTTTGAATGGTTTCATGGGTCATGCATGGAGACAGACAGACAGACTCTTAGCTTTGAATTAGAGCTCTTGTTCTAGGGGCAAAAGAGGCTTTACCCTTCAACACTGGAGACTTGGCTCTAGTGTTGAAGCTTTGAATGAACTCAGTGGGGGGCCCCGAGTCACCCAGTGGTACAAGCTGGGAGGGGAGGAGGGGGTAATAACGTTTGGACGTCTGTATTTTTTTCATGGCAGAACATGAACAAACGGCGCTTCAGGACCGCATATCTGCAGGTCTAACTTCACTTACATGAACCTAATCCTAACCGTGACATTTGATGACGGAATTATTGTTGTTAACAGCGGTTTTAACGTCTTAAAAGAATGGTAATGCCACAATAATTACGTCTTCAGACGGTAATGCCGCCCGGACGTTGACGCATTTTGTATTTGCCACCGGCGCGGATTGGATACCTGCACTGGCCGTTCTCTGCAACCTTGATCAGACTTGTTGAAGATTGGAGAAAAGCCTGTGTGTGTGATGAGTGTGAGCGTGTGGAGGGCATACACACACAGTCAGTCGCCGTTTTTGGAGATAAGAAAAAAAGTAACAAAGAAAGTCCCTCTGAAAGAACTGAGACTGTTTTGTTTTTTTGGCTTAACCCGCTCTGGAGGCTCTGAGGGTTCTAGGGTGAAGTGAAGATCAGCCTTCGGCCCAACCACGTCAGAGAACGTATCCTCCCTCCCCCAGTTGAGGCACGCCCCACAGTTTGAGAACATACAAAGTGACTGATACTTTATTACATTTATTTATACTTTGTATAAAGGATCGTTCACTTTCATGTCTTTCCTGCGAGGATTCTTTCTCAAATATCTCCCAGACAACAGTGCTGTCTGAGCTCTGCTGAGGAGGATCAGTTCACTGAAATCCCTGACTCCACCCTGAGGATGAGGTCTACAGCACAGGCACTGAGCTCTGTGTGGAGGGGGGGCATCCACTCATGGGGCAGAAGGCTGGGGGCTTTCTGCTTCCATACTCCGTCCTCTTTGGGACATTTTCTGCTGTTGCCACTTTGAAAACAAAGAACAGAGCGAAGCTCAATACTGAGCAGGACGTGAGAGTTGCAGACTGGTTTTGAACAGATGTGGAACAAAGCAGACACATTGCAGCCATGAACACAATTTTGTGTTTCTTTTTGCACATAGGTTGAATGTTTGAGAGCCACTGCTGTGACTCATCCTCTGCTTACACCCTAACCTTAACATAATTCCAACAAATTCTGACGTGGACAAAGGCAGCTTCATGCAGAAATGCAGCACTTTAATGCAGTAAAGGGTTGCATTTGTATTTGTGAGTGTGTGTGTAGAGTACATGTGTGTTAGCGTGTGTTTGATTATAAGTGTGTACAGTATGTGTGTGTGTTATGATGTGACCTTTCTGTGAAATGGAAGGAGATGTTTTGTGTCATAAATCCCAGATTTCTGTCCTTTTTCTGTTTCCCTCCATCCTTTCTCCTCTCCACTCTACTCTGCGTGTTCTCAAAGCTCCACAATACAAATCTACAATTCCTCCACCTAACATGATTGTCATGCAGCTCTTGGAGGTTCCCTCTTACTCCCCCCTCACATCTCTGGACTAAAGCCTGCTCACAAAGCCTCATCAAATCTGCACCCTAGGAAAGGGCAGACAGAGGAATACCAAAGAGTGTTGCATTAAAGAAGAGGACGGTGCTGACAGCGGTGCAGATGACCACAGACGTAAATATAGTGAACATAACAAGGAACACAGGGGGTATTAATGTGGTCTCTAACTCAAGGTTTGTCCTTCAGAAATGATTTTCCTGTCAGGCCACAGCAGTTCCGTCCAGTTGGTAGAGTCCTTGTATTGCTGTGGATAAACTCAGTGGCACAGAGGGATTCTGATACTTTCCCTTCAAGACATCAAGGTCAAGAAACAACAGAGTAAAGCTGTGGCGAGGACCTGCCCGTCTGCAGATCTGAATGCTTTTCTCTTTGATCGGATAAAGGACTTCATTAGCATTTATAGAAGAGATTAGCTGTGCTGCACCCATGTAGGTCCTTACAGCTCCTTAAATGTGGCTGTCCACAGAATCCACTCACTCTTCAAAGTTACATCGTGTGACTCAGAGTCGGGATGAGTCTGCACGCTCAGAGAGGAAGAGACGGCAGAATTCCTAACCAGCAGCTGCAGAGTCACCGAGCCCGTCAGTCGCCCACGTCTCACAGAGAAATCACTTCTGTACGGCCAAGTGACATTAAAACTAACACGATCACACACATCCACCTGCCGTTGTTACAGCACACCTTCAGGGATGAAACTGTTGATCAGATCAGAGTTGCAGTTCAGACAGACTAGGACTTTTCCTCAGCGAGATGTGGTGAGCAATCCTCTGAAATCACTGGAGTGCAGCCACAGAGACTCATGTCTC
>CM043722.1:38475383-38535383 GCA_023969325.1 Oryzias curvinotus
TCTGGTTCTAAACCTGCAGCTGCACAAACTTCTGGGGCCTCATTTCTAAACGTTGCGTACGCACAAAAGAAGGCGTGCGCCACTCTCTACGCAATAGTTGAGATTTATAAAAAGCAAACTTGAGGGGAAAATGTGCGGTCCTTCATCAAGCTCTGACCCAGGCGTACGCACAAAAACAGGTGAAATGAGAAACGGCGACACCGTCTGCAGATGGAAGAAACACGTGAAAGTGAAAATGACAATACTGCCTCATGAATAACATGAAGACTTCACAAAGCAAGTCTCACAATAACAGCTACATGAACACCCGTTTGATCCATCAGCAGAGAAACAAACAAAAACAATCAAATGAAAATTACAACAGAAATTCAAATGAACACATATTTGCAAAAAGAAAAGTGAAATATGTTCTGCAATATTGGCATGTTGTGCAATTCATCCTCATAAATAATATAGTTAACAGAACGAAATAATGTACAAAACATCCGTTTTGACATACAGCACAGATGAAATAGCTTTCCTCTCACCCCACAGTGCAAGCAGCATATAAAATAATAAATAAACGACTTAAAAATACATTCTTTTAAAAACAATAAAGCCGATAGAGCCGCTGCGTGTGCACGCGCCGCCAGATGCATGCGAATCAGACAGACAGACAGACAGACAGACGTATTAATTGTCCACTGGGGAAAGTTGTTTTCATGGTAAAACATTTCTTCATAAGCTACAGAATTATGGTATTCATGCATATGCCTTTAGTTTGTTTTCTTTTTGATAAAACAATGTATGGCGTATGTCTCAACCATTCAGAAAGCAACAAGAAATGACATTTGATGAACAATTTCCCATTTCCACGTGGATTATTACCCACATCTGTAGCTTGTCAGATGCAGTTAAATGGATGGAAATAAAATGCCCCATCACAATGCGTAATGACCACAATGGCTGATCTTGGATCTTAGAAGATGTGGCAAATGGAAGAATTGGGAGTGAACGCATCTTTAGACAGCAAGAAGACTTGCTGGCAAACGAGGACCAGTGGCTTATGAGCCGGTTCCCACTTCCTCCAGCCGTCCTGGTGGAGCTTTTGGGGGGGTGTCACCCGGTGCATCAGGCGCGTCGTGTCCCCACCCCCCACCCCCCCTCAGTCACCACTCCACGTAAAAGGGATTCCCCAATAATTGCCGCCACTCTCTCATTAAGAGGGGTCAGCTCCAGTGTCCCCTGTCCCCCCCCCCTGTGGCAGACACACTCTAGCGATGCAGCGCCAGGCGTTTTTCTGCCTCGACTTTGATGTCCGCCTTTTCGGCATTAGTAATGCCCACACTGCGCCCTTCAAACAACATTTTTCTCCTCTTTTCCACCTCGCCAACGATAACTTCTACTTCACATTAAGTGAAGTTCCGTTTTTTTTATTTTTTCTCTGTGTTTGCCATGGTTTCGCTATCAATGAATATTCATTTGTGGGCGTTTCACTGACTATTTATGGGCAACTATGGGCGTGTCATGAAGCCGCTAAAGCTGCTCAGCATTTAGAATTGATTGTGATTTATTAAGGGAAGGATGCGTAGGATGTGCATGCGCACGGTTTTATAAATCCGAATATTTCTGTGCGTACGCACGTCCTATGTTCCATCCGTACGCCACTTCTGACGCAAATCCTACGTAAGGTTTTATAAATGAGGCCCCTGATCTCCACCAGCGATGCTTAACTGCTGGGGTGTCAGCCAGTGCAGGGATCCAGCAAGACTGGATTTCTGACAGAACTGGAGGTGGGGGGTGAGGGAACAGCCATAATCTGCTGGGGACTTCCACAGCAATAACAGAGATCAATAAAGAAAACGGGGGGGGGGGGGGGGGGGCGTCTTTCATGACTCCACTCCTTCAGCTGAAATGGAGTAGATCTGCTTCAAATGGCCAAAGACCAGATTTCTGCTGAGGGTTTGATCCGTTTAGGTCAAGGTTAAATAAAGGTCACTTTCATAACCCCAGGAATTCAGGGAGCTTCTGAGCTAAAGCCCAACTGGTTTTAGAGATGATTACAGCCTGCCATTGGTAGGCATCAAGTCTGTTTGCAGAGTAAATCACCTCCTTGATTACACATTATATCCACAATGAATTTCTAGAAGCCAGGGCTTTGTGATGTTATGAAGGAATCTTATCAGTATGCAAATTGAGCTGCTCTCTTTACTCATTAGAATAAACGAGCCGCGACTGAATGAGTTTGTCTCAATTATTTCACAGTTGTGTTGAGCCTGCTTCATGCAGTGCCACTTCAGCCTCATAGGACAGGCCTGATCTGAGGCCAGGAGCGAAGGACCTCACCCTACACTTATCAGGAACAAACCCCCCAACCCCTCACAACAGAACAAACACTGTTGGACTAGCGCAGCGTCGACTATAAACAAATTTAATATAAACAGGTTGCTAGTCAAATGATGCACTATGGCACATATAGCAGATTGTAATAATAACAACAATAGAAATTCTACATTTTGAGCATATCAATATTAATACAATATAGTATTAATCTGCTTAAAGCCCGGTTTATTAAAACAATCTTCCCTCTGCGTCAAAATTGTAGTTATTTCCCCAAAGTTCATTACAGTAGGTGAGGTAGGGGGAGCAACAAGTTAAATAATCTCTGAATACTAACTAGTCTGACAATAATCCTGTCCACAGAGGAATGTTTTCAGTCTAACTTTGAATGTAGAAACTGAATCTGCCTCTCTTCCATGAGCTGGGAGTTTATTCCATAAGACAGGGGCTTGGTGGCTAAACGCTCTACCTCCAACTGTACTTTGACTCATTCTAGGAACCACAAGCAGTCCTGCATTTAGTGAGTGAAGTGTTCTGATTGGATGGTAAGGGACTATGAGGTCATTAATGTAGGACGGGGCCATTCCATGTAAGGCCTTATAGGTAACCACGACTTTGGTCACAATAGGAGTGAATGAAAAGAGAGATAACATTGTATTAATAGTGCTGGGGTGCCATAGGGTGGAGGTGCTGTAGGGTGGGGGTGCCCCACAGCCCCTGTTTTATTGAATAAGCTCCCAGCTCATGCAAGAGAGGTTGACACAGTTTCTACATTCAAAGTTCTAATAAAAAAAAAATTGAATTGAATTAAATAGGATGGAGGTGCTGTAGTGTGGGGGTGCTGTAGGGTGGAGGTGCTGTAGGGTGTAGGTGCTGTAGGGTGGAGGTGCTTTAGAGTGGAGGTGCTGTAGGGTGGGGGTGCTGTAGGGTGGGGGTGCTGTAGGGTGGGGGTGCTGTAGGGTGGAGGTGCTGTAGGGTGTAGGCGCTGTAGGGTGGAGGTGCTGTAGGGTGGAGGTGCTGTAGGGTGGAGGTGCTTTAGCGTGGAGGTGCTGTAGGATGGAGGTGCTGTAGGGTGGGGGTGCTGTAGGGTGGGGGTGCTGTAGGGTGGAGGTGCTGTAGGGTGGGGGTGCTGTAGGGTGGGGGTGCTGTAGGGTGGAGGTACTGTAGGGTTGGGGTGCTTTAGAGTGTAGGTGCTGTAGGGTGGGGGTGCTGTAGGGTGTAGGTGCTGTAGGGTGGAGGTGCTGTAGGTTGGAGGTGCTGTAGGGTGGAGGTGATGTAGGGTGGGGGTGCTGTAGGGTGGAGGTGCTGTAGGGTGGGGGTGCTGTAGGGTGGGGGTTCTGTAGGGTGGAGGTGCTGTAGGGTGGAGGTGCTGTAGGGTGTATGTTTTTTCTTTCTGACTCCATGAGTGTTATGCTTTCTGCCCTCCCTCTGTCCCACTCAGCTCAGCTGGGTCTACAGGCTTTGTTTCCTCTAAAATAAATAAAGGATGATGAGACTTTTACGGCTTAAACTTTTCCTGCACATGTGAGAATCTTTGGAATTTACAGACACATTTTAAGAACACAAGATGAGAAAACTAAAGAAAGTCACCAAATACGTCCAGAAAGGTTCATCCACAGGTGCAGACAGGAGCTTCAGCTCCTCAGGACCTCTGACAGCTTTAAGCTTGAGAAACGTGTTTGTCATCAGGGGAAACTTTTGTGTTTACAGACAAACAACACTATTTTATCATCTATAGAAAAGCTGTTAGTCTTTTCTGCTTCAATACTGCCCCCATGTGATACGATGCAGGTCTTTCTTCCTAAATGCAACTTTCATCACTTGAAAATGTAAGACATCAATCAAACGGGTTGAAGTAAAAATAAAAGAATGAAGTTTGTTTCTGGGGGTATTTTTGAGAATTGTCCATATAACTGTCCCCTCTATGACCTGTGACAGAGGTGGAGCTGCAGCTTGTCTCCTAGAAGCACTGTGGTCCCTGAGATATGAAGAGTCAGATGTTTTACCCAAAGCTGTGATTGCTGAATGGTTTGGGGGGGGGGGGGGTCGGTCTGGTGCACTGTATCAAATATAAAACAGAAATGGGACGCCACTGACAGCCTTGTCACAAAGCATCAGTGAAAATGACAGAAGAAAAGCTCACTGACAACCTGGCTGCTAATCGGAGGGTACAGGCCCACACGTCTGCCGGACCAGAAGATGGAGGGATCAATAATTCATCAGGTGGAAGAAGCTGAGGTTTGTCCATCTTCCGTCTGTCTCCCTCCCTCTTTTCTTCTCTGAACTCACGAAAAACAAAAGATTTAGACTCCCAGCCTCACAAAGAACAGGAAAGTCTGTGTTTAGACAAAATAACAGTTAAACAAGAAGATTCTGTTGATTTGTGTCATTATGGTCTAAGTGCATGTAACTCTATCCATGTTACTCTGTATGATGCATGTAACTCTATCCATGTTACTCTGTATGATGCATGTAACTCTATCCATGTTACTCTGTATGATGCATGTAACTCTATCCATGTTACTCTGTATGATGCATGTAACTCTATCCATGTAACTCTGTATGATGCATGTAACTCTATCCATGTAACTCTGTATGATGCATGTAACTCTATCCATGTTACTCTGTATGATGCATGTAACTCTATCCATGTTACTCTGTATGATGCATGTAACTCTATCCATGTAACTCTGTATGATGCATGTAACTCTATCCATGTTACTCTGTATGATGCATGTAACTCTATCCATGTAACTCTGTATGATGCATGTAACTCTATCCATGTAACTCTGTATGATGCATGTAACTCTATCCATGTTACTCTGTATGATGCATGTAACTCTATCCATGTTACTCTGTATGATGCATGTAACTCTATCCATGTAACTCTGTATGATGCATGTAACTCTATCCATGTAACTCTGTATGATTCATGTAACTCTATCCATGTTACTCTGTATGATGCATGTAACTCTATCCATGTTACTCTGTATGATGCATGTAACTCTATCCATGTTACTCTGTATGATGCATGTAACTCTATCCATGTAACTCTGTATGATGCATGTAACTCTATCCATGTTACTCTGTATGATGCATGTAACTCTATCCATGTTACTCTGTATGATGCATGTAACTCTATCCATGTTACTCTGTATGATGCATGTAACTCTATCCATGTTACTCTGTATGATGCATGTAACTCTATCCATGTTACTCTGTATGATGCATGTAACTCTATCCATGTTACTCTGTATGATGCATGTAACTCTATCCATGTTACTCTGTATGATGCATGTAACTCTATCCATGTTACTCTGTATGATGCATGTAACTCTATCCATGTTACTCTGTATGATGCATGTAACTCTATCCATGTTACTCTGTATGATGCATGTAACTCTATCCATGTAACTCTGTATGATGCATGTAACTCTATCCATGTTACTCTGTATGATGCATGTAACTCTATCCATGTAACTCTGTATGATGCATGTAACTCTATCCATGTAACTCTGTATGATGCATGTAACTCTATCCATGTAACTCTGTATGATGCATGTAACTCTATCCATGTTACTCTGTATGATGCATGTAACTCTATCCATGTTACTCTGTATGATGCATGTAACTCTATCCATGTTACTCTGTATGATGCATGCACCACATAAAACCAGACAGTCTATCAGTCATTTCGCAGTCACCATGGTGTGACTTAAAAGTCTCCACTTTCTCTCCTTTTTCTTTCCTTGGGGCCATGAGGAATTTTACTGTGTGCTCTGTTGTCATGGCAACAGGGATGAGATGAATCCACTGCCAGGTATCACCTTCACAGTCTCACCTTTGCTGGGTGAGGATCCGCCAGCAGGTGGACCTTTGAGGGAGGAGAGGCGTGACGCAGGACAAAGGCTGGAGGGATGCCAGCTCTGTATTCATGTGAACCAGACGTGGCTGAAATGCAACGTCAAGATGTTCCACTAGAAAAGAAAACTCAGGAACCACAAGAAACGTTCTTCAGGCTTTACATGGAGCACTCCGTACCACTAATTCACCTCTGACAGCTTTAGGGATCCAACATTTAAAAAAAGATCCACTGGACCTTTATCGGTGGAATTTCACTTGAAATAGAATCATATTCTAGTTTTTAATGGTTTTACTGTTTACGTTGCATAAAATGTTTTTGGTTATGTTGTAATCTCCCTCTTGATCAGAACTACTTAAAAAGAGATCTGCAGGTCCAACTGGGACTTTCCTGGTTAAAGAATTTATAAATAAAATCAATAAAAAAATAAATAGATGCATTGTCTTAAAGGGACAGCGTCTCAGCGTACAATGAGTCGTCCTTGTTATAGGTCTTGATACTACAAAAAGAACACACATCAAACAGATTTTTAATTTTCGAACGTAAATTTTATTTCTTTTTCTTAGAAAAAAACAGCTGCAACTTCCTGCTTTTTTGCCGTCAATACAGACAATGAGTTTCTGCTTTTTCTTTTTTGGATGCTGGTGTGCCGCAGGATTTTTGTCAAGGTTAAAGTGTGCCAATCGCTCAAAAAAGGTTGAAAACACTGATCTAGATGAATCTTTTGTTTTCTTGAGAAACAGCCTGAATGAGTTCTGAGAGCAGATCTGGGGTTGGACCCTTCCCTGTAGCTGCTTTGGTGAAGTGATCCATCGATCATTCTGATCTGGCAGCAATCGACTTTTTGTTCTTTCCTCACCTTGGAGTTCAATGAAATCTAAAATGTTGTAACTCATGTCAGATTATTTATTTTCAGCTGTTTGCATGGATTATCATAAAAATATGCAGTGGAATTCCTCTACGATGAATTCTTTATCTTTCATTTTCGTCTGTTTGACATGACATGAAGCTTCCTGAAGTCTACCTTCAGACCTCTGGTTGGAACAGCTCAGGATGTCAACTCCTTCCAGCTATTTTCTGGGCTTTTGCTCAAAGACTGAAGAGAGGCTCCAACTTTCAAACACACATCAGACTTTTTGTTCAGTTGCAGGTTTTATTGTCTTGACGTTTGCATTTACAGCTTAGACTCAGCATGAATAGCAATGAAAGGATCTTCTTCTGAGTTGCTGATGTAGAAATGTGCACGGCCATCTCCCCCAACAGTGATCTGCTTCCCAGTGCAGCTGCCTCCATCCTTGTTGCCAGAGATGACATCGCAGTAGGTGCCGCTGGGCAGGCCAGTGTTGAGAGTCACATCCAGAGCCCTGAAGGTTGAAGAACGAGCACAGTGAGAATTCTCATCAGAATTATGGGACAATCTCTCCTTTCCTGACATTTGTCACTCGAACTTCATGAATATGTTTTTAAGACAGTCTTGGGAAATACAAGTCAGCATTCTACAAAAAAGAAAAATCCTTTTCTGAACAGCTGTCACTCATCCTTACCAGTCATCATTGTTAAACACAATGAATCCACGGTTACCGCGGCCAAAGGCAACCTGATTGTTGCCGTTGTCCCACCAGTTGGCATGAGGCTGTCCACTGACCACGTTACGGAAATGGACCATGTTCCTTCAGGAAGAAACCATTGAAAGCAGCTTTAACTAATGTAGGAAATGCCAAACACCATCTACCCTCGTTTTTTTTTTCTTTTTCCATGAAACCAAACTGAAACGCATTAGGCAGAACTCACGTAATCTGACGCCATCTGTGCTCGCACACCCATCCATCTCCACAGGTCTGGTCAGGGTTGATGGGAACTGGCTTGGTGGATCCGTCTCCATTGCTGGGGGGTCCAATCCAGTCATTTTCATCCTGCAACCATTGATAAAAGTTAGAACATGATCTGTTTCAGATGTGTCTTTCTACATCTCAATTTGTTTAATGTACCTTTCCATTCACAAAGTTGCGGTCCCAGCTGTAGCTAGACATGACTCGGGTAAATCCGTAAGGATGAGCCAGCATGTATCCGACAGCCATCTTGTAAAGTCTGGAATCCCAGAAGGTGAGGATGGAGGCTCCTCCTGCGCCGTGGCCTCTCTGGTTGTCATGGTTGTCGGTAAAGACAACAGCATTGCCGTCAGCCATAAATCCCCAACCTTCTCCCCAGTTCCTGCGCACAAGAATGAACATCAGAATGTAAAGATTTTAAGCTAACATGTGTCCGATAAAGACCGACATCAGCTTGTTCTTATATCAGACTTTGACACGTAGTCTTCACAGCAGTAGCACACTCACTTAGTGTAAGACAGCTTCTCTCCATTCCACTTCCTGAAGATAGATCCCAGTCTGGCACCGTATTTAAACTCAGTCACTCTTCCAAGACCAACATACTCGCCGGTTGTAATGGGCTCACCTCCAAGATCAATCACCTTTTCAGAAGCAAAAAAAAAAAAAAATGTTTTTATATCCAACAGGAAAATTGTTCGGCACAGAAAAAAACAAACAAAAAAAGGCCTCACCTCCTGGAAGATAAAGGGTCTGCTGCCGCCGGGGAACCATTTGGTATTCAGGTTGTTGAGACGGCGGTAAACGTTGTCCAGATCCCCAGGCCACATGTGCTTACAGGCATCCACTCGGAATCCAGCCACTCCCATGTCAATCAGTTTGTTCATGAAATCTGCCACCTTCCCTCGAACATAATCTTTCTCAAGAGCCAGGTCCAAAAGGCCAACCAGACGGCAGTCACGCACCTAAACCAGGTAAGAAGCATTCACATTACATTATCAGTTCAGGTTTAGCCCTGCTGGCAGGATGGTGACTGGAATCATTGGACTGCTAAGATTTGGCATGTTCTCTATAGCCATACATTTAAAATGTCACTTTTTACAGCATTCTTTGGTCACATCAGTCCAATGAAGTCTTTGTTAGAACATAAGTGACTCTTGTTTCAGTCTAATTGGAGTAAACTAACTCAGATTTCTTGATTTTCATTGTGCAATGATGAACTCCCATAAAAGATCTGCTGGCAGCATCATGAGATCACAGGTGAGAAGGTTTGGATTTACAACAGAGTATCATGTATCTGGGCGCCACTGACCTGGTAAGGATCCCCGTAGTTCTCGATGTTGCCACTTCCTGTCTTGCATTTGCCGTCGTTGAAGTCCAAGTTAGAATAAGGAACACTAGGGAAGTCTTTGTTGTTAGCATTGAACCAGCTGCCACAGGAGGAGTGGGTTCCTTCTCCACCACCAGCTCCACACATGTGGTTGATGACAGCGTCCACGTAGACATTGACCTTTGATTTGATGGATGATGGAAAAAGGAAACATTTTAGCATCTTCTCTCAGTTTATTTTTGATTTCTGCACGACACCAGTCATCAGTCTCAATCCTCCAGCCAGACATCTTCTGTTCCTATGGGGTCTCAGGGATGCTAACGTCTATCCCACTTCCTTCAGGGTGAAGGCGGGGTTAACTCTAGCCAGTTTGCCAGTACATCACAGGACCACAATGTCACTAATGAAGAACAATTTAGAGTCGGAAACATGTGTTTGGACTGTAGGAGGAGGACAAAATGCAAAGATGCTTGGGGAGAAGAGGCAACGCTATTTGGAAGAGTGCAGCTCACCCCAACATTGTTGCATCTGGTGATCATGTCTCTCAGCTCATTCTCGCCCCCAGATCTTGAGCAAAGGTTGTAGCTGATTGGCTGGTATCTCTGCCACCAGGGTCTCCAAGGGCTGCTCACGAGGATGTGCTCGTTTGGTGGAGAAATCTAGAAAACAAAGTATGCCTCTTCAGAACAAGAACGTGAGGACCGAACTTTGAAGTTGGTTTTATGTTTTAACTACCATTATGTTTTATTTCCTGCAGAACATTTATTATAAAGTGAGCGATCAGAGTAGAACATCCATGTCTTCATACTGAAGAGGCTGTGCATTCAATGAGTAAAGCAGTAGCACCCTTCTACCTGGACACCAGCGAAGCCTTTGGGACCCAAGAAGCGCTCGCACTCTGCAGCAATGTCAGCCCAGCGCCACTCAAACAGGTGGACGATGGCTGTCCTCCCATCCCTGGTGTTGGGGTTGTGCTGGGCGAAGCCGAGCCCGAACAAAGCGACCAGAACGAAAAGCTTCATGTTTCCCGTTGATGAGCGAGAAAACCACACTCTCTGTGCTCCTCCACCTCTGCTTTTATAGCACTCGCTGTCTCTCAGGGACCAATGGGAAGGAACCTCCAGGGCTTATCTGGAAACTGAGCAGATGCCTTTTTCCCACGTTTTCTAAGACGGGATCACATGGACTGCACTCAAACAGCATTCATGCCAGAGCAAACAAGCCCCATGAAGCCCTCAGAGGAAATGTGGCTGTCAGCATCATCACCTTTTTAAAAACATTATTAGATTAGACGCTCCAAAAGTATTCAATCACGAAAACATGTAAAACTACATTTTGTGTAACAGTTTATTCCATGTCATCCATTTAATTATCAAAACAAACAATGAATTCTCCAAACCTGAATCCTGAATCATTAAACTCGCTACTTTTTTCAACTTCAATCTTAAACTGCAGGATTCTGCTGAATGTAAACATCATGAGAACATGCTGCCATGCTCAAAGGTCAGGGTCGCTGTGTGAAAGAAAGCACATTTTCTCCTCCATATGTTAAAAATGTACAAAATCCCACATGTGTGCATTTATGTAACCATGAGAACGGCCTTGTTTCAGGTTTTTCCTGATTTTAAAATAATTGTAGTAAAGGTTTTGATCAACGTTTATATTAATGTATCATAATAATTAATAATAACATTTATTATATTTATGCACTATATTCTCAGTTTATGATAATGAATGAGGAATTCCTCAATGACTGTAGATGTGACTGGACTGTTGTCAGATCAGAGTCCAATCTTTTCTGTGCAGACGTTTGAAAACACAGAACTTCCTGCAACAGAACCGGTCTGGCCGTGTCCCAGCTCCCCGTTGGTGGGTCTGATGTCAAACATGATTCTAAATCTGTATCATAAGGATCCCGGAGGAGTGTTCAGTGGAGGTGATGGCAGGAGGTCATCATTCAGCACCATCTACACCACACGTGTCACACTCTAAGTGGCCCGCAGTGTAATTATAATCGGCCAGCGAGACCATTTCAAACGTGCATCAGAGCTGGCCCATGGTATATACTGTACCGCTGATACTACAAATCCCACAATGCTTTGCTAGTATGTTGATGCGCAGTCCAAACCGGCTCCTTTATTCAGTTGACAGTCACTGACAGCCATGCTCCAGTCACATCGGACAAATGAACTTCACCCTCCACAAAAATGACCCAAAGGAAGACGGACACCAGGAGCTTTGAGGACAGAAGATCTGTCCACGGACATGAAGACAGAGCTGTTTGTCTGGTGGGCGGAGCTAACAGGGCTGCAACGAAAGGATATAACACAAAAAGACACTATATGTTAAACATTACACACCAGTTGCAGTTAATTTTTCAGTAACTATTGAGTTCTCCCCGTGATTTTACTTCACTGCTTCATTTTGGCCCCCTGTGAGTTGGAGTTTGACCCCCCCTGATCTACATCAGGCACTCATGAAATCTTCAGCTGTTGTTGCTTCAGAATTAAAAGTCGGCAACTTTTCCTTGAAAGTCTGCTGGAAATGAGTCAGATATGTTGCGTAAAGCGGTTATGCAAACACTTGTCATGTGAGGCTTCAGGGCGACAGGATTTCTGGGAAAAGGCGAGCGTGGGATGGTTTTTTGTTGTTAGGTAAAAACGGAGCTGTGACTCTCTGCAGGTGATAAAACAAACCGAGCTGATCTGACAAACAAAAGCTGCTTCTGACTGTTAAATAATCAATCAGGGAGACGGAGGGACTCTCTCGCTCGGATGGGTCATCGCTGTGTTTTGATTGGTGCCCAAACGTTATGGAGTGATATTTCTGCCAGCATGTTGCACACAAAACTTTCTAAGCTGCAAGTGAAAATATTACATATCTGCTTTTCAATTCGTTTTTTATGTAGCTGTAAAAAAATGTGTGCTTTCAAAAACTCTGTTTTCACATGCGTTGTGTCATCTCTCTTTTATCCTATCTTTGATTTGCTGAGTTAAGTTTCAGTTTGACATGACCAAGCTGCCATCACACAGCTGCTGATTGGTCCAGATTCTAACCACTCCGGTGTCTCTGTCACATATTGACGGTGCTTGGAGGCAGACATGGACTTTGTGTCGGTTCTGTTCTAACGGGATTCTGCAGTTGAACCATCCTGACCCGTTTCTCTCAGAGTAAAACCCAGAAGGAGCAGCAGAGCATTCCGACTCCGTCCAGCAGGAAGTAACACTTTTTAAGATTTGTATCTGAACTATTGTTTCATTTTAATCAATAAATGTTAAAATATTAAGAGAAAATAGTATTTTTTCATGAGTAATTTTTTTTACTTTGGACAAACGCTCACGAGTTAAACGAGCTAAATACATTGAGTCTGCTTTGGTGAGCTGTCATTATCTGGCTTATTATTGCTGTTCATCTGATCCTAAACTCATGTGCAGCATTAAATAATATGTGCTTTAAATCTTTTATTGTTTTGTTTCAACAAACAGATCTTAAAGAAAGTCACACTTTTACCAGTAACTGCTCTGCATGATTCACAGATCACACACGTTGATTTAATGTCAGCAGATCAACTTTACAGTTTCAGGAGATCCTCAGCCAGAAATTCACTGATCTGACTTTTCTTAGACGTTTCTATTCAGGCTAATAAACAGGAAACAGTTTTATTATTAGGGTAACATCATTCTAACTTCACCTGTTGGTCCAGGAACAGGTGGAGCTCCTGCTTATGCTGAGTTCTGCCTTGTTTCTCTGACCAATGATGCTGACTGACCTTCATCTGATGCCGTCTCATCTTTGTCTTCCTCATTCTCTTCTGTCATTCATGCTGCTCTGTCTCATCTTCCTCCTCCTCACTACTCCTCTGTCTCTCCTACCATCTCTTTCCCTCCTTCTGCTGGACTTTTCTTCTTAAAATAAGAACAGATGTTGAATTTCTCTTCATTCTCTGAAAATTGACAAACACAAGCATCAACCTCTGAGTTTAGGTAACTCTGTGGAAACAGGACAAACACACATCCGAATGTTGTGGTAACACAACAACCAGTGCTTCAATAGTGCCATGAAACGACAGGCGCGTGTGACAGGGACACCCTTTTATTATGTATTAATGAAAAGTAATGAAACATCCACCATGATGCTGATGATGTGGCGGATTTGCGCACAATACAGATCAGGTGATCTAAACACAGTAAAGAGATTGTTAAAAGACCCACAGAAAATATTGACCAGGCATGAAAAGAAATGTAGTGTTTTGGGATGTGTGAATGTGTCCGTGCGTTCTCTCGCACGCGCGGGTGTGCGTACTGAAACTAGTGCTCGCGCGATGCAGAAAGAGAGGGGGGAGAGCGCGTGGACAGCACGCGGTCAGTCACACACACACTTAAGGAAAAAGGAATAAAGAGCGTTCATCTGTTGTAACTGAGACTGGTTCTTCTGTCTGACCGGCCCGGAGGCTCTGAGGGTTCGAACGCGGAAGTGAACCCCGCGCCTCCTTCATGTTCTGCGTCCAGCGGCTCGTCTTTATGTCTGCGCACTCAGAGGCAGCAGGGAGGGGAGGGGGTGGGGGCCGGTTTAGGGGATCAGAGCGACTTGCCCGCTGGCTGTGGCCACCCCTGGCCACCCCCTGGTGGCGCCACTGCACCCACAAAGACAAATTTGAGGGTAAAAAGAAGAAGAGCTGCTTCGGTTTCTGACCAATGAGTTACATCACTAGAGGAGACATCACGTGGTTCCTCATGGGAGGAGAGCACCGCCATCTTGGTGAGGTCAAGTTACTAGTGCAGTGCATGCATGTGAACACATTTTTTGCATAATACCAGTTCATTGTGCGGGTTTCAACTGCCAACATCAGAGAACTGAGTCCATGAAGGAGGAAGGTATATCATATCACAGGTAAGTATTTTACTTTTTTTTTTCAATGGTGCAGGGGCTTCATTAATCATACACATGTTGACATGCATGATGCTGCAGGGCTATTACCAACATGCTGCATGATGTACGGATAATTTGCTGTCGACATAAATGTACATCTTATTTTGCTAAACCTGTATACATCATACTAGGCTATTATAGTAATATAGATTTATACATTTCTGACTCAGTGACTGAACTTTTCCTTGGCTCTCGGTGTCATAGTTTCTGCTTTTTGATCGGTTCGTTGTCAGTGGGGGGGCTGTTCTGTTCCTCTGTGTCTGAGCGTCAATGAACTCATTAGGGGGGCAATTTCACCTGAACAGGTGGGAGTGTTGATGACATCACCGCCCAGGTGACGTGCCATCCCTGTTAACCATAATCATATTTCTGGAATCTCCTGCATTCCTCAGGTTTGGCATAAATGCCTTTTCTCAGATCAGATCGGATCAGTTTAGATTAGATTACATTACATTAGATTACATTAGAGGAGGGGGTCTGGTTTGGGGACCACAGGATTTCCTCTCTGCTTTTTGCAGATGATGTTGTCCTGTTGGCTTCATCGAGTCAGGACCTCCAGCATGCATTGGGGCAGTTTGCGGCCGAGTGTGAAGCAGCTGGGATGAGGATCAGCACCGCTAAATCTGAGGCCATGTTCTTGACCGGAGAAAGGTAGTTTGCCATCTCTGGGTGGGTGGAGTGTCCCTGCCCCAGGTGGAGGAGTTTAAATACCTTGGGGTCTTGTTCACGAGTGAGGGAAGATCGGAGCGTGAGATTGACAGGCGGATCGGAGCGGCGTCCGTAGTTATGCGGTCGCTCTATCGGTCCGTCGTGGTGAAGAGAGAGCTGAGCCGAAAAGCAAAGCTCTCAATTTACCGGTCGATCTACGTTCCAGTACTCACCTATGGTCATGAGCTATGGGTCATGACCGAAAGAACGAGGTCCCGAATACAAGCGGCTGAAATGAGCTTCCTCCGTAGGGTGGCTGGGCGCTCCCTTAGAGATAGGGTGAGAAGCTCGGTCACCCGCGGAGAGCTCGGAGTAGAACCGCTTCTCCTCCACATCCAAAGGAGCCAGTTGAGGTGGCTCGGGCATCTAGTCCGGATGCCTCCTGGACGCCTCCCTGGAGAGGTGTTCCGGGCATGTCCCACTGGGCGGAGGCCCCGGGGAAGACCCAGGGCACGCTGGAGAGACTACGTCTCTCGGCTGGCCTGGGAACGTCTCGGGGTCCCCCCAGAGGAGCTGGAGGAAGTGGCTGGGGGGAGGGAAGTCTGGGCATCTCTGCTCAGTCTGCTGCCCCCGCGACCCGGTCCAGGATAAGCGGAGGAAGATGGATGGATGGATGGAACTTGGAGAATTAATTACCAAAGTGAAAACATAGTAATACTTATAATACGGGTCCCCGTTCTAATGTTAGTCAAGGCATAATTAAGAATTAATGGATTCAAAAATCACTGCTTAAAAGTGTCTGTCAGTACTTTATTTTATAGTTAATGAATGCTTAATTATGCATTAACTCACATTAAGAAAGGGATCCGGATTATAGTGTAACCAAAATCCCATCTGGCTCAGGGCCCCCCCTCTCAGTGAGCCTGGGGGGCCCTGGCCTGAAGGGACCTGTATTAATGTTGTGAAGGTGTGAGCGACCTTTTCTTTGCTCTTCTCTCTTTTGGACACTTGATGAAAACGTATTTGGAAGAAAAAACAATCGACCACTTGGGGGCAGCAGCAACCAGGAGGTGAGCAGAGAACCAACCTTGTTTTCAAAGGAACCTCACAAAAAAGAAAAATCTCAATATCATGCGTTCCACTTCTGCAGAATCCCCCCAGCACCGGCCGGCCTTCTCTCTTTATCTGGAGGTTAAAGATGTTTTCTGTAGTTGGATGCACAGACGCTGGAACAGGAAGCGTCTCCACCTCCTTTCAACCACTTTACTCATGCAGATAGTTTAGGCAAATCCAGGAATGTGTCAAGGTCCTGATTTAGAGCAAAGACCGGCAGGTCAGGAAGATTTTTACATCTGTTCTCTTAAAAAAAGGTTTTTAGCCATGCTCCAGACCTCAAACGATAGCAGCAGACTGACCTAGAAGAAAGTGACGATAAGTGGAGCCATCTGATAGAAAACACGCATAAAGAAAGACAATTTCAAATATTACACTGACTCCATTTGATAGCACTGCTGAGGAGTAGCTGGGCTCAGACTCTCCCCACTGCTGCAATGAACAATGAGATAGGTACCTGTGCACACATGGATACAAAACACTGGACTGAAAGAAAAAAGGAAGTGACAATACTGCTGGGATGTAGTGTGGAGCTCTGGTCTTGGTGCTAACGTGGACGCCAAGCTAATTGAAAGTCTTCTGTTTGTAGCAGGAAAAACACTCCGACCATAGAAGAGCGGAGATTCTCCGTCTGGAAAGACTAACAAACCCCTCGTGACAATATGGAGGAGTTCTAGACAATCTGGACACCAGTTCTAGAGGGGATGGATCTCTGTCTGGACTGAACTCTGTTCTGGTGAAAAACCTGAACTGGACTTTTTGCTCGCTAGTGAGGAAGGACAGCCCCCCCCCCCCCCCACCCCCGCTGCTTGTTTGTTTATGTTGTAATGTAACAAAAGTAATATAACATATGCGTTTCAGGAGTGACTGTGTTTTCACTACCCAAATAAAAAAAAGAATAATAAAGTTGTTAGTAGGCTGCTAGTAATTTTGAAGCTGGGGTACCTATGGTGGACTGGGGGTCTGTCCTCTATTCTTGATCTTTTTCATCATTTAGTTCTCCAGGCCTGTTTGGTGCAGTGATTCATGTTCTGTTCCTCTTTCCCAGCATCAGTGTCAGGTCCTGACACTGATGGTTGGCTTCAACCAGCAGATCATTGGGCTGCACGGTGGTCCAGTGGTTAGCGCTCTTGGCTGGGGGACCTGAACCAGAACACCCAATGGGGGCTCCTCTGTGTGGAGTTAGCATGTTCTCCCTGTGCTGTCCAATAACATGCTTCATATGTCCATTGGTTACTCTAAATTGTCCCTAGGTTTGCATGTGAGTCTGATTGTGGCCCTGAGACAGACTGGAGACCTGTCCAGGATGTCCCCTGCCTTCACCCAAGAGTGGCTTGGATAGGCTCCAGCAACCCTGTGACCCCAAAGGGACAAAACAGTTTAGAAGAATGAATGATTGATGGATAAATGATGCGGCTGGGTAGCTCGGTTGGTAAGGTGAAAGGCTTGTGTGACCCACTGCGGCTATACATCTATCTTCAAATGACTTAAAAAGTTGATTTTCTCCAGAAAAGAGAGCTGACCATGGCCCCCAAGAAGAGCCAGGACTATGAAGACTTTAAAAAGATTCTTGATGATATCCAAGCTACATTGTATCCATTTATGGAACAAGTGTCCGCTAAGCTAACTCCACTGATTGAGCTGATGGAAGAGTTCAGAAGATTTCGGGCTCAAAACGTTGAACGAGAAAACCGGGTCGACTTTCTGGAGAAAAGACTGGACGATGTAGAAGAACAAGTAAGGATGAATAATGTCATTCTCACTGGAGTACCGATCAAACCTCGGGCAAAGCTGAACGCAGCTGGAGCTAGCACTGCTAATGCTAATAGCACCACCAGTCTCTCTCAAACCGAGAGCGGTGGAGAGTCTGTGGAACAAGTGGAATCATTTCTCACGCCTAAAGGGATTTCCCTGGATCTCAACACCATGGAGACCTGCCACCCACTCCCCAGGAGAAAGGAGACGGATAAACCTAGAGATCCTTATCAGGTTTGTGAATCACAAACACAAGCTAGCTCTGATGAACCAAAGGAAGAACCTGAAGGGATCTGCTGCTTATCTGAACGACTATCTGACCAGGAGGAATGCTGAAATCTCCAAACATGCACGGCTTCTCAGGAAGCAGAAGCAGATTGAGAACACTTGGGTTAAAGGCTGCAGGATTTACGTCAAACCACTCGGTCCACCTGGACCGGTCCAAGGTTCTAGTTGTGAACACCATGAAGGACTTTGAGAAGTGTTTGATCACGGACGTCTGAAACAACATGGAGTAATAAACCAAAGAACCAAATCATTTCAAATATATGACGACTGGATTCATCACTTTCTCCATAAGTCTGAATTGATCTGATTCTCAGCAGAGTTCTGACCTGCAGACAACTGGACCTCAACTTTCAGCGCCACTGATATCAGCTGAAGAAGGATATGGACCTGAATCTAATGTCTGCAGACACAACATGGAAGAGACTAGAAATTGTTTTTAACCCTTGTGCTTCCTAGGCACTTTACCGTTGGAAGTTGGGTCATCTAGACCCACTAGACAGAGCTCTGAACCTTTTTTTTTTTTTCAATGATTTGTGATCTTCACTGGTTCAATGGATTACATGAAATTTTTCCACCTTTATCCACCTTTGTTATGGTAGGGAGAACACGTCAAAGTAAGGGCGGGGTCATCCAAGACAGCACAACGGTTAAACCCAGAAGATCAGCTGTTAATCAGCAGAAGAAGAAATACCAACCTTGGACAATCAACAGATTATGGACCCTTTTATTTTCCCTTACAGCATTACTTTATTACAAAAAAATAAAAATAAAAAATAAAATAAAATAAAAAATACAAAAACAAAAAATAGTAATAAAACAAATGATAAATCAATTACTGAAAATGGTTAAATTGATTGACCTTTAATGATATTACTTCACTTGCTCCAAAAAATTGATAAGTTAATTCATGATTTTTCCTAATGTAACATAATTTTGCTCATATTTTTACATTTTTGATACTTGATCAAATTTTGCTAAGAAAATTCCTGAAACAGTGTTGTGTCTATTTTACTGATATAGTATTATGTTTTAATCATATCTATGACTTTTATAAGTAACATAATCTGCATATATTTTGAAAAACTGATCTGCATTCGCTATGTTGATTTCTAAAAGTTATTTTTTACATAATAATTTAAGTAGTTCATCTTTGTCATGTGCTTTAGTGATATTTCAAGATTCTTAATTCTCTCTGATAAAAGCTAGGAACCGGATATTGATAAATCATGTCATAAAATGGTTATAGTATAACGGGGTGGGATTATATAAGTTCACTTCCTTCCACTCCCTTTAAGCAATATTTATTAATATGTCTAATTATCCTAAGTTTGATTAGTTACTGTATGAATGTATAACTGATGATTGTATTGTTTTTTTGTGTATTCTTATTTGATTGCTTGAAATAAACCATTTCAAATCAAATCAAATCAAAGGCCACCACGCAGAAATCCAGGGTTCAATTCCTGGAGGGTAATGAGCAATGGTACTGGGGGTGTTTACCACATCAATGGCAAGCAACTAACATCACCCAGTGAGGGTCCTTGGGCAAGACTCTACGCTACCGCCTCCCGAGCGCGGTTCGGCTGCAGCTCACCGCTCCCCCAGGGATGGGTCAAATGTGGAGAAGAATTTCCCCATTGTGGGATCAATGAAGTATCAATAATAATTATTATTATTATGATTCACTCAGATGAGCTGCTATGTCCCCACCACCTCCCTTTTACCCCTCCCTCACCTCCTTGTTGCCCCCCCAGTGACATTTTGAGGTCAGAAGGGGTTTTGTGCTGCATGACATGGCAAACAAAGAGATGGAAGCTGCTCCCATCTGAGGCATGCCTTCACCGTGGGGGGGCTTCCCTTACTGACTGCAACACTGTGATTCTCATCAGATAGGGGGTGGGACACTGCTCTCACACAGAGACGTGGTCTGGCTGAACGGCTGCAGAGATCTGTGGGTAGGGGTCTCTGTTGTGAGGTCAGAGGTCATGAAGGCTGTCTGATGGTTTGGTGAGCAGAAGGCGTTTCACGGGTTTGATTCTGAAACCTTTTCCACCGACAGCAGGGGGACTGAGCTCCGACTGGGAATTCCTCTCAGAGTTCCAGCAGGACTCTGCGCTTCTGCTGGAAAAGTGGAAAGTTGGCCATAAAATCACAGATGGTTTTAATTCTCTGATCCTCTTTCACAGTAGTCAGCGGGAAATGAAAGCTTTGCTTTCACGGTCTGGGAGCTGCTGGGATTCTTCTGGAAATGTCTCCGGGTTGTCCTCGTCATCCAGCTGTTTTTTACCCCTTCAGTCGTGGAAACGGGACGGATGCAGAATCTGCAGTCTGTAGCTATCAGAAGTGATGAAGAGGAAACCCAGAGAAAGGATCCAGCATCTCCTCTGTTCCTGCATGGTTCTTCAGGAGATCCCTGCTGACACACGGAGGGGGGGTCGTAACAGGGTGAGCCCCCCCCCCAGAGTGATCCTGGTATATTCCCTCAGTGTACCAGGTCAGGAATTGTGGGAATTGGCTCTGAGGCTGTTAGACATTTAGGTGAGTGTAAATATCTGCATTTATTAGCAACCAGGAAGTGAGTTGGGAAGCTGTAAATCCCCCCCCCAGACGAAAGGCAGCCCTGCTAGGACACAGGAATGTGTGGGCCGGATGTGCGTCTATGGGATCCCAGGTCTGGAAACATCGGTCACAGCGGCGTCTTCTGTGCCTGAGGACGTGACGGGTTTGAGGAGGAGCTCACTGTAGGACCCCCGAGTGATGACCAACGTCAGCCTGTGAACCGGATCCCCCTCTAATGAGACGCGTGGACACACCCCCAGCTCCAGGGATGCCCTGATTGGCTCTCGGTGTCATAGTTTCTGCTTTTTGATCAGTTCGTTGTCAGTGGGGGGGCTGTTCTGTTCCTCTGTGTCTGAGCGTCAATGAACTCATTAGGGGGGCAGTTTCACCTGAACAGGTGGGAGTGTTGATGACATCACCGCCCAGGTGACGTGCCATCCCTGTTAACCATAATCATATTTCTGGAATCTCCTGCATTCCTCAGGTTTGGCATAAATGCCTTTTCTCAGATCAGATCGGATCAGTTTAGATTAGAATACATTACATTAGATTACATTAGAGGAGGGGGTCTGGTTTGGGGACCACAGGATTTCCTCTCTGCTTTTTGCAGATGATGTTGTCCTGTTGGCTTCATCGAGCCAGGACCTCCAGCATGCATTGGGGCAGTTTGCAGCCGAGTGTGAAGCGGCTGGGATAAAGGATCAGCACCGCTAAATCCGAGGCCATGTTCTTGACCGGAGAAAGGTAGTTTGCCATCTCTGGGTGGGTGGAGTGTCCCTGCCCCAGATGGAGGAGTTTAAATACCTTGGGGTCTTGTTCACGAGTGAGGGAAGATCGGAGCGTGAGATTGACAGGCGGATCGGAGCGGCGTTCGTAGTTATGCGGTCGCTCTATCGGTCCGTCGTGGTGAAGAGAGAGCTGAGCCGAAAAGCAAAGCTCTCAATTTACCGGTCGATCTACGTTCCAGTACTCACCTATGGTCATGAGCTATGGGTCATGACCGAAAGAACGAGGTCCCGAATACAAGCGGCTGAAATGAGCTTCCTCCGTAGGGTGGCTGGGCGCTCCCTTAGAGATAGGGTGAGAAGCTCGGTCACCCGCGGAGAGCTCGGAGTAGAACCGCTTCTCCTCCACATCCAAAGGAGCCAGTTGAGGTGGCTCGGGCATCTGGTCCGGATGCCTCTGGACGCCTCCCTGGAGAGGTGTTCCGGGCATGTCCCACTGGGCGGAGGCCCCGGGGAAGACCCAGGACACGCTGGAGAGACTACGTCTCTCGGCTGGCCTGGGAACGCCTCGGGGTCCCCCCAGAGGAGCTGGAGGAAGTGGCTGGGGGGAGGGAAGTCTGGGCATCCTTGCTTAGACTGCTGCCCCCGCGACCCGGTTCCGGATATAGGAAGGAGGATGGATGGATGGATTACATTAGATTAGATTACATGAGATTACATTAGATTAGATTAGATTAGATTAGATTAGATTACATGAGATTACATTACATTAGATTAGGTTCTTACCATTATTGATCAACAACCATATTTCTGGAATCTCCTGCATTCCTCAGGTTTGGAATAAATGCCTGTTCTCATTTTTCTGCTCCTCCAACCTTTTTTTGTTATTTTCCTCTTCGACGCAAACACATTCACACACAGCGAGGAGAGTCTTCTGGCTTTGAATGCGGACATGGAGACCCTGTAGAAATCCAGGAAGTTCAGTTTTTCCATCAGCTGTCTGGAAAAATCCACTTCCAGCCAAATCCGCTTCAGTCTCCCACTCTGAGTGAGCCAGCATCCCGGTGAGATTCCCCGTGTCTGACGTATCCGTGGATTCCTGCAGTCTGTCCTTTATCCGCTCATCTGAAGGCCGCGACCCCGGAAGGCTGCTGCACTGCTGGCAGTCGAACACTAGAGGTCTCTCTAAGGTCTAGCTAAAGGAAAGACGGATTTCCAAAGGAAAAGGGTCCAGCTGGAGTCTCGGTTTCACTCTGAGATGAGGTCACCAGGCAGGAGGAAGGGCGATGTGTCTTTGAGGAGCGTGACCCCAGGATGCAGACAGGAAGTGCTGCTGAGCACGCTCAGAGACAACGGCGGCGTTTTCCTTCCGGTCCAATTTGGTCTTTGAGTCCCTCTCTTTTCCAAAACTGGGGTTTATTTGAAATGATTTGTAAACATCTTTATAAATACACTGAAATGCTCTCTTTAATACTTTTTTGTAAGCGTTAGAGCATTATATGTTTTAGGGTTTAACGGGAAACAATAAAAAGCTTTTTGCGTGACTTTACTTTAGGAAAACCAACCAACGCTGTTTTCAAAAGTCAGTACATTTTCTATAATCTAAAGCTTCTTTTGTGCTCTTTTACTGGAAATGTCTTCTTTTTGTCTAAATGAATATTTATTAATAATTTCCAATTATTTTAGAGTTGTCACTGAGTAACGCCTCAGCCCTAAAATGCCAACATTTTCAGATATTATTCATTAAAAATGTTTTACAATTTGTATGTTTCTTGACTTTTGTCTGAAATATTGAGAACTTCCCCATAATCAGAGTTTTTTACTGCAGTTCTTCAAGTAATTTATTTTTTTCATGACTTGTGTGCTTTCACAGATTAGTTACGTATTTGAATTTAAGTAATCAATAATATTTTATTTAATATCAATTTTTGATTTGTAAGCATTTCACTAGAACAGCAGACGCCTAATTCATGTCAGAATATTGAATTGAATTTTGACAAATGTTAAGATAATATTCAGAAAGATCCCTTGATGTCAAATCTGGAAATAAGGATCAAAATAAAACGATGAGAAAATGTCTTTTTCTGCAACACAAATAGAAAAAAGATTTTGTTCAAAGATGATGAAATGTCCAACTGGAAGTCTGTCTGGAGGAACGACTCTTCAACAGAATCTTTCAAACATGAAACTATGTCATCAGGTTGAGGCGTAAACCCCCCAGGGAGGGGGGGGTCAGAGAGTCACGTCTTGAAAATCTGCAAACCATTAAAGTGGGTTTCATTATATTTAATGCCACCTATGATTGCAAACGTCTCCTAAAATACATGAAGTGGAATTGGACGTACAGGATAGTTGCATTTCGATAAAGACCGTGTTTGTGTTGGTCCACAGCGTGGAAACTGACCAGCTGAAAGCTTCAACAGCCTGAAACTGGACTAGATTTCTTTTGACTTTCCCTCTGAGTTTTTCCTGTGAACTCCAGGAACTTTTCTGGGCTGCAGAAAGGCCCTCATCTCTTACCCACTTACACCTAAACAGGAACTTGTAAAGTATAGCCTTCAGCTCAGGAGCTGCCCCCCCAGCCTCTGTGCAGGGGGGTGCATGTGCTCCACGGTTTATGCCCGTGTGTCATTTTCTGTGTTATATTTGTTCCAAAGCATCAATTTTGTGAGCAGGGCTCGACTTAGTGGCCAGTAATAAACTTCTATTCCAGGGCTGCCTCTGCACCACAGACAAGAACGCGGCGGGCTGCTGCGGCACGAGCAGAGCCGTGCACGTGAGTCCCACGGGCCTGACACTGAAGGGCATCGGGCTCCCGTACAGGAAGCGGAGAAGCTTCACATCCACGGGATTCCTGTGAACTGATAGCTTCTCCTGATTCAGACTTCTGCTGGTGGAACCCTCATTTCTGCTGACGTCCAGGAACTGCACTCTGAATGTCCTGATGTCTGATCTCTGACAGTCAGGCTGCAGCAAGGAGCGTGCACGTGTCACGTGAACGACACTAACAGCTCTTTGTACAGTCTGCAGGATTTTGTGGGGTTGAAAAAAAGACAAACCTGTATGTGTAAACGTGTTCACCACGACCTGTCATTTTCTCTCTACTGAGTGTTCTAGCTTGATGTTTGCTGTGGGTCACCTGCAGACAGGGGATACAGGTGGATACGGGTCTGACCTGCAGACAGGTCAGACCCGTATCCACCTGTAGGGACAGCTGGGACTAAAGCTTGAGGAGCTGCGTCCACACGGGCCACATTCTTTTCTTGATATGTCGCAGTTTGAGTCCTGATACAGTGAAAACATGAAAACTCAGTTTCTGGAACACCTTCAACTTCAAAGAGGTGATTGAATTATTAAAAACATGGAATTGTTTTCATTCTCATCCTCCTCTTTGGGTAAATAAATGTAGGCCAGCGTCTGTCTGAGGCAGAAACTTCCTTCATGAGCTGCAGATTTGTTCCGATGGTTACAGACGGAGTCAATTATCCAGCCAGAATCTGGATGTAAACTAAATGAGAGGCAGGTGAAAGCTTCCTTATGAGTGCTTTGGTTTGCATATTTGCTTTCATGTGCGCCCCCCCGCACAAACAGATAGACAGATGACTAAAATCACATCAGTGTCACAAACCCATCCAGCAAACACAGGAACTGCAGAGGTCAAGGCGGCGTCCACATCCTGCAGCTGCAGACACAGCGACAGATTGCTGCAGCATCCTTCACTGTGGTTACAACTCCTGCAGAGTTTCTCTGCCAGCCTCTCGTCCTGGAACAACTAACTCTAGGAGAACATCTGTAAAGACAAGAGGTTCTGCTGCTTTTTGTTGTGTAAACTTGCTGGTCACAAAAGATTCAGAAGCATCATCAATCCGATCTTTGGCATCCCAAAGAGGGAACCTCCAATCCCAGCAGCTTTGAAGGCCTGCAGAGATGACAGCCTAATGTTCTGGAACAACTTCTACCTGAATCCCACTGTGGAAAGACTGACTGGGATTGAGGAGAGACTCAACATGGGGAATGCCCTCCAGCTTCAGCAGGAGTTGCATCGTAAACCTGAACGTGTCTGCAGACGCACAACTATGAGGTTCCGTTTGTGCCAAAAATATGTTTTTGTGTCCACTGTCTATGTCTTTGGTCCATTGTCTTTGTCTACTGAACGAGTTCATTGAACATTGGTTCATGCGTTATATTTAAAACTTTGCATTTGTCTTTGTTATTGTCGTTACTCTCTGTCGTCTCACTTGTCGTCAGGAAGGTCCTTAGCAACCGTTGCTAGTGTCGTTAGCTACGACGTATCCCCATGTCGTGTCGTTAGATCTTGTCGTTTTTCAAATTTTGCCAAAGTTGTCAGAAAAGTCCTTTGTACGTCCGGTAAATTGTTTCCTGTACTACCACGGACGGAGAAAAATGTTTATTAAAGCCGGCGCTAGCGTTAGCCATGAAAAATACGTTGTTAAAATGAACTTTATTGATATTCCCCCAAACGCGCATTGCCAGAAAAAGGGGGGCGCGCACATGCGTACAAGTTCCCGAAGCGACTTTTGCCAATTGTTTTAAGTTATTTATAGTATGGCTATCATCTTTTTCAAACATGTTGTCACAAATTGGGAGGATAAACGAGGAGCAGACGGGCCAAACTCTTTGACTGGATTTTGATCTTTTCTTTTTAATCTGTTATGTATTTATTTGATCATGAGGTGGCGCTCTCGGGACCAGTATACTTCTCTTTTGGGTGCCTCTGCTCCTCGTTTATCCATCAGATTTTTAACAACATGTTGGATAAAGACCAGTTATTTTTCAAAAGTCTTTTAAATAATAGTTTCACCACCAGATTAAATTGAAGCCATTCTTAAGTTAAAACTAAATAACCTCAAATGGGACCGTGAAACCGTTGTACGCATGGACCCCCACCCACCACCACCACCACCACTTCTGGCAATGCGCTTCTGCAGCGATATCAATAAAGTGTTTTTTTTTTGTTTTTTTTTTTACATGTTTCGTTCCGTGCTGGTACAGGAAACAAGTTACCGGACTTTTCTGACAACTTTGGCCAAATTTGAAAAACGACAAGATCTAAGGACATGACATGGAGATACAACGTAGCTAACGACACTAGCAACAGTTTGGCTAAGGATTTTCCTGACGACACGCGGAAACGACGCTGCAAACGACACTGTGACATTAGCAACGGTTGCTAAGGACTTTTCTGACGCCGTAAGGAGACGACATGGGCAAACGACAATAATAAAGACAAATGCAAAGTTTTAAGCATAAAGCAAGTGTATACATCACAAAGCAAATACAAAGCAATAATCAAAGAAGCACGGGCATGCAGAAGATATTGCTTAGTAGTACATAGACATGAACCAATGTTCAATGAACTCGTTTAATAGACATAGACAATGGACCAAAGACATAACAGTGGACGCAAAAACACATTTTTATAATTTTGGCACAAACGGAACCTCATACACAACCAGCCCATCGTCTACACAGTCATCCCTGCTGCTGGCTGCATCCTGAATGAGACAGAGGACGGACGAAAATAAGAGTTCATCTCCTCCAGACATTTGTTTTTGCCTCTTGTTCAGATCTTTTCTCTGTAAAAGTGGATTAACAAAAACTCAAAAATGGTCCTAATATTTCTTTGAGTTGCTGCAGGTCCACCTAGTAGCTTCTTCTCTTCTAAGCCGGGTTTGGCACCGTTTGACAGCCAGATGTTGGACCTACAAAAATAGTTGGGTGTTGTCAAAGTCTTTAAAAAAGGCACAGAGGGCTGAACTGCAGACATGAAAAACACGTCTTTTTAAGGACATATCTGTATGGGGAAAGGACTTCCTTCAGAATAGGCCACCCTGTCAGAATTTCCACGTTAGCTTCTCTTGGCTTAATAAAATGACACCACTTTCCTGACGTTTGTCTTTGCAGCTCTTCATCAGAAACCCTGGAAAGGTTTCTTTTCTGCAGTAAGAATGCAGCAAAATCAAATCAAATCAAATCAAACTTTATTTATAAAGCACTTTTCATATAAAAATATAACACAAAGTGCTTTACATTAAAACACAACAAAATATAAAAACAGGCATTGACGATTTAAAAATAAATAAAATAAAAATAAATAAATAAATAGGGCCGTACCTAGCCCCCCACTCCTCTCACACCTCCCACCCCCTAAGTGATGGCAAAGGACAATAAGAAATAGGCTGAGCACAAAAACAGGATGCAGGAAACGCTGGTAATTGGAACCTCCCCCTCCGTGAACAGGCGCATAGACAGCCAAATGCAGCATCACAGGCGGGGACCGCTCCACCACAGCTAAGTGGTGGTGCAGGTCCCCATCTGAGCTGCAGTGGCTGAACAGCAGCCGACCCAGAGGGAGGGGCTCCAGCTGAGGAAGCACCGGAAATAAAAATGAATAAAACTGAGAATCAAAAAGTAAACATATTGATAAAAACAATAAAACATTAAAATAAGGTAAATTAAAATAACACGTTAAAAATCAGATTCAAGTTCATAAAACAAGATAAAATGGATGAATAAATAAATAAAATAAAAAGTACATATAAATAAATAACTGAATAAATACATAAAAGCAGTAAAGCATTAGCTAAAAGCCAGGTTAAAAGATGGGTCTTGAGCCTTTTCTTAAAAGCATTAACGTTCTCTGCGGCTCTCAGGTCCTCCGGCAGACTGTTCCATAAGCGGGGGCCATAGTGCTGAAACGCAGCCTCTCCATAGGTTTTAGTTTTTACAGCTGGAATGGTTAACAGATCAGTGCCAGAGGATCTCAGGGTCCGCAACGGTTCATATCTTGCTAAAAGATCTGATAAATAAGAAGGGGCAAGACCGTTAAGACATTTAAAAACGGTTAAAAGTATCTTAAAATCAATCCTGAAGCATATGGGGAGCCAATGCAGGGATTTTAAAATTGGGGTGATATGAGCTCGCCTCCTGGTCTTTGTAAGAACTCGTGCAGCAGAGTTCTGGAGAAGCTGAAGGTTCCTAATGTTGGTTTTTGGAAGACCAGCAAGCAGGGCGTTACAGTAATCAACTTTACTCATGATAAATGAGGATCATCTGTGTTTCTCTGTGAGATTGAACGTCTTTATGAGTGTACAAATGTAGTGTTTGATCACTTTGTGTGTACATGGTGTGTGCTGGACCGTCCAAACCCAGGATGGCTGTGGCTCCGCCTCCTCACTTGGTTTCCTGTAGCCTCGGCCCTCGTGTTGGTTATGTGTTTGTAGAAGATGCTTCACTAATTCAACTTTTGTTCAGGATTTCCTTCTGCTTCAACTTGGAGCTGCAGAAGCTGAGAGATCTCAACTTAAAATCCCAACAAAAGTGCAAAAACTCTCAACAAATATGAAAAAACCCAATTTGACAGCTCCACGGCGCTCCAAATGCTGAAGAAAGAACTCTGATTCGTTTGTTTAAATCAAATCTGCTTCACTTATTTTTCTTTTTCCAGAGGATTAAAATTTCAATAAAACACAGTTTCAGTTGCTTCTCCACAGAAACCAGAACTTTCTGTTCCTCAGTATAAAAAGAAACTGTATTAAAACTAGAACATTCAATTTTTTCTGCTTTTCACAAATCCAAAACAATTTTCTGAAAGCATCAATTGTGTTTTAATGTCTGACAGAACAATCGTCAGGATTCTAAACCATCAATCAGAGGCCAACTTCAGGGATGAGTTTGCAGCATCGTCTGATGTCGCCATCATGTTATGGAGTTTCTGTTACTTTCCTGTTCCTCAAAGACCAACTCCCATGAACATGTGTTTTTAACATGTTATTGTAGCGTGTTTCTGATGATGGAGGTCATCCTGTGGATCGTAAACTTTAATTCTATAGCCCAATGTTAACCATATGTCTCAATGGGCTTCAGTATTTGTATAAGATTATGAAATCATAAAACACAAGAGATAACTGCTAAACTGAACTACACAGACTAAAATGAACTGGGCAACAGAGATAAAGAAAATTAGGACTAAAGCTGCATTTCTGAATATGTCTTTATTATATGTTGATGTAACCCCTAACCAGGTGTGAACAAGCGGCCCCCGCCCTTGTTGGGAAAGGGCCAACGTGCATATAAGTTCCGGGTCAGCGGGGGCACTTCCGGCCTGCTGCTTCCTGCTCCCAGCTATTGCCACACCAGGACGCCAGAAACCTTTTGACCACATTTGAAAGCCTCGACGCTTCCCCCCTTCCCCACCCCTGAAGAGCTGCTCATGGGTGAGTCTTTGCAGCCAAACCCAGCTAGCCTAATGCTGTGTGAGCAGCAGGGCTAAGCTAACGCTGCTCTCAGAAGACTTGATTTGATTCGATGGCTGGTTTATGGTGCTCAAAGCCTTTTTGTTTAAGTCACTTTCTTTTCTTTGTATTATTTGAACACTTTGAACGGTTTTTATCACTTTTATTTCCATGATGCCAAAATGGCGGCTGTGCTTCTGAATTGAATGAACATGTAACATTTGAACTTTGAATGTTTGTTTCATTAGTTTTATAGTCTGCTTTTGATTAATGATAGGATAAAAGTAACATTTTTGATCCTGGTGGCAGGACCAGGGGAACGCTTTGATCCTGATAGCAGGACCAGGGGAACGCTTTGATCCTGGTGGTAGGACCAGGGGAATGCTTTGATCCTGATTGCAGGACCAGGGGAACGCTTTGATCCTGGTGGCAGGACCAGAGAAACGCTTTGATCCTGGTGGCAGGACCAGGGGAACGCTTTGATCCTGGTGGTAGGACCAGGGGAATGCTTTGATCCTGATTGCAGGACCAGGGGAATGCTTTGATCCTGGTGGTAGGACCAGGGGAATGCTTTGATCCTGGTGGTAGGACCAGGGGAACGCTTTGATCCTGATGGCAGGACCAGGGGAACGCTTTGATCCTGATTGCAGGACCAGGGGAACGCTTTGATCCTGATTGCAGGACCAGGGGAACGCTTTGATCCTGGTGGCAGGACCAGAGAAACGCTTTGATCCTGATGGCAGGACCAGGGGAACGCTTTGATCCTGGTGGTAGGACCAGAGAAACGCTTTGATCCTGATGGCAGGACCAGGGGAACGCTTTGATCCTGTTGGTAGGACCAGGGGAACGCTTTGATCCTGATTGCAGGACCAGGGGAACGCTTTGATCCTGATGGCAGGACCAGGGGAACGCTTTGATCCTGTTGGTAGGACCAGGGGAACGCTTTGATCCTGATTGCAGGACCAGGGGAACGCTTTGATCCTGGTGGCAGGACCAGAGAAACGCTTTGATCCTGATGGCAGGACCAGGGGAACGCTTTGATCCTGGTGGCAGGACCAGGGGAACGCTTTGATCCTGATGGCAGGACCAGGGGAACGCTTTGATCCTGATTGCAGGACCAGGGGAATGCTTTGATCCTGATAGCAGGACCAGGGGAACGCTTTGATCCTGGTGGTAGGACCAGGGGAATGCTTTGATCCTGGTGGTAGGACCAGGGGAACGCTTTGAACCTGATTGCAGGACCAGGGGAACGCTTTGATCCTGGTGGCAGGACCAGAGAAACGCTTTGATCCTGATGGCAGGACCAGGGGAACGCTTTGATCCTGATGGTAGGACCAGGGGAACGCTTTGATCCTGGTGGCAGGACCAGGGGAACGCTTTGATCCTGGTGGTAGGACCAGGGGAATGCTTTGATCCTGATTGCAGGACCAGGGGAACGCTTTGATCCTGGTGGTAGGACCAGGGGAACGCTTTGATCCTGGTGGTAGGACCAGGGGAACGCTTTGATCCTGATGGCAGGACCAGGGGAACGCTTTGATCCTGATTGCAGGACCAGGGGAACGCTTTGATCCTGATTGCAGGACCAGGGGAACGCTTTGATCCTGGTGGCAGGACCAGGGGAACGCTTTGATCCTGATGGCAGGACCAGGGGAACGCTTTGATCCTGGTGGTAGGACCAGAGAAACGCTTTGATCCTGATGGCAGGACCAGGGGAACGCTTTGATCCTGTTGGTAGGACCAGGGGAACGCTTTGATCCTGATTGCAGGACCAGGGGAACGCTTTGATCCTGATGGCAGGACCAGGGGAACGCTTTGATCCTGTTGGTAGGACCAGGGGAACGCTTTGATTCTGATTGCAGGACCAGGGGAACGCTTTGATCCTGGTGGCAGGACCAGAGAAACGCTTTGATCCTGATGGCAGGACCAGGGGAACGCTTTGATCCTGGTGGCAGGACCAGAGAAACGCTTTGATCCTGATGGCAGGACCAGGGGAACGCTTTGATCCTGGTGGTAGGACCAGGGGAACACTTTGAACCTGATTGCAGGACCAGGGGAACGCTTTGATTCTGATTGCAGGACCAGGGGAACGCTTTGATCCTGGTGGCAGGACCAGGGGAACGCTTTGATCCTGGTGGTAGGACCAGGGGAACGCTTTGATCCTGATAGCAGGACCAGGGGAACGCTTTGATCCTGATTGCAGGACCAGGGGAACGCTTTGATCCTGGTGGTAGGACCAGGGGAATGCTTTGATCCTGTTGGTAGGACCAGGGGAATGCTTTGATCCTGTTGGTAGGACCAGGGGAACGCTTTGATCCTGATTGCAGGACCAGGGGAACGCTTTGATCCTGGTGGCAGGACCAGAGAAACGCTTTGATCCTGATGGCAGGACCAGGGGAACGCTTTGATCCTGGTGGTAGGACCAGGGGAACGCTTTGAACCTGATTGCAGGACCAGGGGAACGCTTTGATCCTGATTGCAGGGCCAGGGGAACGCTTTGATCCTGGTGGCAGGACCAGAGGAACGCTTTGATCCTGGTGGTAGGACCAGGGGAACGCTTTGAACCTGATTGCAGGACCAGGGGAACGCTTTGATCCTGGTGGCAGGACCAGGGGAACGCTTTGATCCTGATTGCAGGACCAGGGGAACGCTTTGATCCTGGTGGCAGGACCAGGGGAACGCTTTGATCCTGGTGATAGGATCAGGGGAACGCTTTGATCCTGGTGGTAGGACCAGGGGAACGCTTTGATCCTGGTGGCAGGACCAGGGGAACGCTTTGATCCTGGTGGTAGGACCAGGGGAACGCTTTGAACCTGATTGCAGGACCAGGGGAACGCTTTGATCCTGGTGGTAGGACCAGGGGAACGCTTTGATCCTGATGGTAGGACCAGGGGAACGCTTTGATCCTGATTGCAGGACCAGGGGAACACTTTGATCCTGATAGTAGGACCAGGGGAACGCTTTGATCCTGGTGGCAGGACCAGGGGAACGCTTTGATCCTGATTGCAGGACCAGGGGAATGCTTTGATCCTGGTGGTAGGACCAGGGGAACGCTTTGATCCTGGTGGTAGGACCAGGGGAACGCTTTGATCCTGATTGCAGGACCAGGGGAACGCTTTGATCCTGATAGTAGGACCAGGGGAACGCTTTGATCCTGGTGGTAGGACCAGGGGAACGCTTTGAAAGCAGGTCAGGTGTGTTGAGCTTCATCAGCCACCAAATGAAACAGACGAAGAAGCTCCAACTGTTGAGTCTCTCTGTTTGATCTCTGAGCTGCTCGTGGACGTGTTGACTTAATCACTTTTCTAATATTGTTCTGATGCGTAACCATGGCGTCATCAGACTGTATACAAGCAGGTGCAGTTAATGGACACCTCTAAAGCGGTTAAGAAATAGACGTGGATGTGTCCTCTCTACTTCTTTCTGTTAGAACATCTGTCAGAAGATGGAAAAGAGACAAAAAGCAGGAGCTTCTGTTGGAAGACATAAGTTGGTGACCGCAATAACCTTCATTGGTAACATTGAACAGCCGGAAAGAGGGCAGATGGAGAAACTACATTTGTATTCTCTGACCACAAGCACCCCCCACCCCCAGTGGAGGTAGGAGTGGTTTGAAATCTGTTCAGGTGTTTCCTAAAACCAATTCTTTAAGGCAGAGATTAGCTCCGCCTCTCTGCTTCTCCATTCAAGTGACGTTGAATCATGACATCTGGTCTTTGAAATGTTTCAGCAGTTGTCCAGGGGGCTTCGTCCAATCATCTGCCTCCTCTGGAAAGTAGGAATCTAATTGTTTGAAGCCCCCCCATCCCATATGAGTTTGGAACATTCCAGGAAGGACTAGAGAAACCAAGTTCTCTGAAAACATGGATCTCCTTAGGATCCAGTGAAGCTTTTCTGTTTAAAGTTGATCAGAATTTTGACAAGTTCTACTTTTAACAGGCAGAATTGAAGAGAAGCTACAGTTTAGTGAAATACGATGGATTTCCACTGGAAAAGAGGCTGCGGTATTCTGGAGCAGACTGACAGTAAAGACATTCAGCAGGTTCATCCTGTAGCTAATGCACGAAAGCTTTTCTCTGACCGGATCTTTCTCATTTTCAACACTTTTCTGAGGAAAACGTTGTCCTGTGTTATGAGATTTCAATGTTTTTATTAACATTGACTCCAAGGTTTTTAACAGGACTGAGACCAAAGACGGAGCAGGACCAACATGAAAGCAGTAAAGCAGGACTTTCTGCTGAGTGGAAATAAAAGAACTTCGTCCGCCGCCGCTTTGAGTGAAGCTGCTGCTGGATTGCAGTTGCAGCAGAAGCTTGTGGAGGGACCACAGATTACAGAGCGCGTGGAAACAACGCCGCATCCTGCTGGGGTTACTGTAACCCTGAACCGCCATGCTGGAAATCACCCAGTTCATACACAGCAGGAGCTGGAAAACGGATCGACTGATGCTTTTACTTTGAGAATTCAAACGGAAGAAAAAGATAATGAATGTGAATCACAGCCTGATTCTGTTCTTTTAGCAGAGAAAATCAATGGAGTGAAGAATCTACAGAAATCTGCTTTTTTTTAAACAAACTGAACAAATTCACAGCCGTGGATGTTGGAAAAAGCAAACTTCAACGTCTAGTGATAAGTTTTACTGAGTCACTAAACGGAGAGGACGACTGCAGCCTCGGTGTGGATGGAAGGTCACTCATTTATCTCCCAGAAAACAACTTTTCAGTTTTCTATTAAACATTTCCGCTGCAGGTCAAAGCCAAACTTCATTTGTGAAGCACTTCCCAACTGACTTAAAGTGCTTACCATGAAAGGTCAAAAACCATTAAACCAAAAACAAGACGACAAATCCAATGCCCCCCTCCCCCCGCACTCCCACACCCATCAAAATGCATAAAATGGTTCATGCAAAATAGAAATCTGGCTTTGTACTGTAGTGGGGAAACAATATTTTTGGGACCTGTCCACACCACTAACCCCCCCCCCGTTCATGTTTAGAGGGTGGTACCACAGGACAACCCCCCCCCCACCACCACCACCACCTTGGGCCTAAAGCCAGGACATCCCACAGCAGCGACTCCATCCACTGGTCTGAGGAAAACGCTGGAGTTAAGAGCAAACAGAAAAAGGAAGTAAAACCTGAAAAAGAAATAAACATAGTGAGAGGGAATAAAAACGGTTCTGTTGTTGCTGAAATAATTGTGTTTTATTCTAGCTGCTCCATCATCGTCTGCCCTCCTGCAGTTGGTCGGTTTCGTCTTTGAACAGATGTTCTGCTGTGTAGTTTGCTTCCTGTCTGCTGAAAGTCTAAAGAATCAGTCGGTGGTGACCGAGACCCGCTTCACGTCTGACAAACGGTCAGGAAAACATGCTGAACAGCCGAGGTCTGAAGGCTGCTGAGATGTGTAGATGAAGCCCCCCCCCCCCACTTCCAGAGGACAGCAGACACAAGCATCACAGCTGGGATCGTCACGGCGACGTTTGCTGCTGCTGCTGGATTCAAAGGAATGGAAGAAACAGCTGTTTTTCTGAAGGGTTCTTGTTTTTCTGCACATCAAAGCTCACTGAGTTTGACCACAGCAAACCGGAGTGAAAGCAGCATCTCCCTGAGTGACCTACATCCACGGAGCGGAGCCGTCTGCACAAACCTGACGCCCGTCTGGCAGTTTCTCTTCTTCTTCCTGTTGCTGTGCAGCTCTCTGTTCAGCTGCCAAAAACAGAAGAAAATGTCTTTTATTTTGGTAAAATCATCTTTTCGTTTTTTAAGCTTTAAATGACATCACTTAAACAGTTTGGGTTAAAGGGGCTCTGCTGCTGGATCACAACATCCAAGCCCCGCCCACTTTTTGTCTTTACCCCCCATTGACCTGGCCCTGCCCCCAGCAAGAAAACACGTTTAAATACTTTGTTTTCCTGTAAACTTATAAGATTGTCAAACACAAACTGTTTTTCCTGCTGTTCCTCTGGGAGCAGCAGCACTTCTATTCTAAACTAGCGTAGATGATGTCCTCTAGTTGTCTTCAGCGCAGCCTAGCCTGGGGAGTTTGGTAGTTATTCACTTCAGGATCCTGTTGGCACAGACACTGATGTCAAAGTCTAACCTGCACACTCCTAAAGGTGAAGCTATCTGTGCGCCACATGCTACCGTAATGAGCGTGCCCAGACTGACATACCTTCCACGCCGTGGGTCTGTGGTCTGCACCCCTCCCCACCCTGAAGCAGCTGCAGTCTCTGCAGGATAATGAGGAACCCTGGAGGAACGTGTCCCACTGCTGTCTGCCAGAGCTCAGCTGACTTTCTTCTTTAATTTGTCTTTCTCATGAGAGGAACAATCCGAGCATCTGACGGCTTCCCTCCTTCTGATGTCCTCTGGGGGGGGCTCACATACCTCCACAGAGGTTTCCTCATTACTTCAGTCTGTCATTAAAATCCTATTTGCTCTGAACTGCCTGAATTAAAAACCTTTGGAGAGGACGGGGGGTCAGATCTGAGGGAGTCCGAGTTTTTCCAGTTTCTGATAGTCACTTTGGAGCGCGGCGATGGGGCACTGACCCCTGTGTTGGTGTAGCGGCCGTCGGGAATGCAGCCCAGAATGAGTTTAATATAGAATAATTATACTACTGTCTGTCGGCGGACATTTGCAGAAATGGATTGGTGGTAATCATGTGCTTCCAGCTTCAAAGAGGAAGCCTCTAAACGCTCGCCGTCCTGAAAATTGCAGACTGGGAGTTTGGAGAGTCGGTTTGTTTGTGTGACAAAGAAAAGCTGAAGTGGCTTCATTTCCTCTCCGCCAAAACGCCTGAATGCAGCATCTCTGCAGTCCAGGAACATGAACACGACGCTCCGACGTTCTCTGCCAAACCAGACTACACCATCAAACTAATCATCTGCCGGAAACCAGCAGCCAGACTGCTGTAAATATGACCAAGCACTGAAGCGTCCTGACAGGATCTGGATGAAGGTCCAAGACCTCAGACACTGTCATCAATAATCCTCCACCCTGTCCAGCTTTTTGTCCCTTTCTTAGCTGGTTAGAACAGACTGTCCAAAACGCACAACTCTATCTGCTGTTATGACTCATAAAGAGATTGTTCCCATTTCATAGTTTCATCAAAGTGGATTCTGCTCGACTCCACTGAGGTGCTTCTGTGTCTTCAGAGAAGATCCGCCTGGACCTTAGTCAGGAAATAAAAAAAGGCAGCGCTTGTTGGGCTGATTTTTGCTGTTCAGAGTAAAGCTGAAGAATAGAACAGAAAAGAACGGGACGGGACGTAGAATGGGACAGAACGTCGTAGAACGGGACGTTGTAGAATGGGACGTTGTAGAACGGGACAGGACGTAGAATGGGACAGGACGTTGTAGAACGGGACGTTGTAGAAAGGGACAAGACATAGAATGGGACAGAACGTTGTAGAACGGGACGTTGTAGAACGGGACGTTGTAGAACAGGACAGGACGTAGAATGGGACGGGACGTAGAATGGGACAGAACGTCGTAGAACGGGACGTTGTAGAATGGGACGTTGTAGAACGGGACAGGACGTAGAATGGGACAGGACGCTGTAGAACGGGACGTTGTAGAACGGGACAAGACATAGACTGGGACAGGACGTTGTAGAACGGGACAGGACGTTGTAGAATGGGACGGGACGTAGAATGGGACAGAACGTTGTAGAACGGTACGTTGTAGAACGGCACGTTGTAGAGCGGGACAGGACGTAGAATGGGACAGGACGTTGTAGAACGGGACGTTGTAGAACGGGACAGGACGTAGAATGGGACAGGACGTTGTAGAACGGGACAGGACGTTGTAGAATGGGACGTTGTAGAACGGGACAGGACGTTGTAGAATGGGACGTTGTAGAACAGGACAGGACGTAGAATGGGACGGGACGTAGAATGGGACAGAACGTCGTAGAACGGGACGTTGTAGAATGGGACGTTGTAGAACGGGACAGGACGTAGAATGGGACAGGACGTAGAACGGGACGGGACGTAGAATGGGACAGAACGTTGTAGAACGGGACAGGACGTTGTAGAATGGGACGTTGTAGAATGGGACAGGACGTTGTAGAACGGGACAGGACGTTGTAGAATGGGACGTTGTAGAACGGGACGTTGTAGAACGGGACAGGACGTAGAACGGGACGGGACGTAGAATGGGACAGAACGTTGTAGAATGGGACGTTGTAGAACGGGACAGGACGTTGTAGAACGGGACGTTGTAGAACGGGACAGGACGTAGAATGGGACAGGACGTTGTAGAACGGGACAGGACGTTGTAGAATGGGACGTTGTAGAACGGGACAGGACGTTGTAGAATGGGACGTTGTAGAACAGGACAGGACGTAGAATGGGACGGGACGTAGAATGGGACAGAACGTCGTAGAACGGGACGTTGTAGAATGGGACGTTGCAGAACGGGACAGGACGTAGAATGGGACAGGACGTAGAACGGGACGGGACGTAGAATGGGACAGAACGTTGTAGAACGGGACAGGACGTTGTAGAATGGGACGTTGTAGAATGGGACAGGACGTTGTAGAACGGGACAGGACGTTGTAGAATGGGACGTTGTAGAACGGGACGTTGTAGAACGGGACAGGACGTAGAACGGGACGGGACGTAGAATGGGACAGAACGTTGTAGAATGGGACGTTGTAGAACGGGACAGGACGTTGTAGAACGGGACGTTGTAGAACGGGACAGGACGTAGAATGGGACAGGACGTTGTAGAACGGGACAGGACGTTGTAGAATGGGACGTTGTAGAACGGGACAGGACGTTGTAGAATGGGACGTTGTAGAACAGGACAGGACGTAGAATGGGACGGGACGTAGAATGGGACAGAACGTCGTAGAACGGGACGTTGTAGAATGGGACGTTGTAGAACGGGACAGGACGTAGAATGGGACAGGACGTAGAACGGGACGGGACGTAGAATGGGACAGAACGTTGTAGAACGGGACAGGACGTTGTAGAATGGGACGTTGTAGAATGGGACAGGACGTTGTAGAACGGGACAGGACATTGTAGAATGGGACAGGACGTAGAACGGGACGGGACGTAGAATGGGACAGAACGTTGTAGAACGGGAAAGGACGTTGTAGAATGGGACGTTGTAGAACGGGACAGGACGTTGTAGAATGGGACGTTGTAGAACAGGACAGGACGTAGAATGGGACGGGACGTAGAATGGGACAGAACGTCGTAGAACGGGACGTTGTAGAATGGGACGTTGTAGAACGGGACAGGACGTAGAATGGGACAGGACGTTGTAGAACGGGACGTTGTAGAACGGGACAAGACATAGAATGGGACAGGACGTTGTAGAACGGGACAGGACGTTGTAGAATGGGACGGGACGTAGAATGGGACAGAACGTTGTAGAACGGTACGTTGTAAACCGGCACGTTGTAGAACGGGACAGGACGTTGTAGAACGGGACGTTGTAGAACGGGACAGGACGTTGTAGAATGGGACGTTGTAGAATGGGACAGGACGTTGTAGAACGGGACAGGACGTTGTAGAATGGGACGTTGTAGAATGGGACAGGACGTTGTAGAACGGGACAGGACGTTGTAGAATGGGACAGGACGTAGAACGGGACGGGACGTAGAATGGGACAGAACGTTGTAGAACGGGACAGGACGTTGTAGAATGGGACGTTGTAGAATGGGACAGGACGTTGTAGAACGGGACAGGACGTTGTAGAATGGGACAGGACGTAGAACGGGACGGGACGTAGAATGGGACAGAACGTTGTAGAACGGGACAGGACGTTGTAGAATGGGACGTTGTAGAACGGGACAGGACGTTGTAGAATGGGACGTTGTAGAACGGGACAGGACGTTGTAGAACGGGACGGGACGTAGAACGGGACGGATGGTGCCAGAACATCATCAGCTGCTCATTCAGCAGTGACCCTCTCAGGTCTGGAAGTCTGTGGTCTTCTGGTTTGGTCTTGGCTTCTCTTCAGTTCTGGTTCTGTGCAGGTTTGCTGGTGTTTGGTAATAAAGACAAAACAGAAGTGACTTTGTCCTTTGACAATATAAACATAGAACCGGGGTCTGAAATTAAATTTGTAGGGGTTCTGTTGGATAACAAATGAACATGGAAATCTCATATATTGTATGTAAAAAATAAAGAAGTCAAGAGTCTTTTGGTTCTGAACAGATCTAAATATATTTTACCATGTCATATTATACACATGTTATATGGCTCTTTGGTTTGACCTTATTTTACATGTACATTGAAGTGTGGGCAAATACTAAAGTGTTTGTGTGGAGCAGGGGTAAAAATGTGGAATTCAGGGGAATCCGTTAAAAACGTGTCAAAATATTATTCAATTTAAACGGATGTATAAAGCTAAAAAAATTAGTTTGTACAAACTTGACTGTTGAATGGAATATTTGGAATGTATGTATTAAATGAATGGAATGTATTTCCTGTTTATTTGAACAGTATGTGGTGAAACCTGAGCACAGGTGATGAATGTAACTAGAATGTAATGTTTAAAAGGCAGCAGACAATTCTAAGAATAGTAGTCTTCAATTCTGCTCCCTTCTAATCATGAAAATGTTCAATATGTAAGACAAACATGTAAACATTTGGACATCAATAATTTTCATGAAAGGAACAAATCAATGAAAATGAATGAACTTAAACTGGAATAACATCAGCCTTTATTCTGTCTGGAAACACAAATTCACGTGATTGTTTGCACGGTTTCTCAGGACTTCATTCATCCGTCCCAAAGCCGCTCCTCTGCTTGGCGACACAAATGTCCTGAGAGACTCGGACCTCCTGCGTCCGGCAGCCCGCTCACGCAGAGCAGCCGGACGGACTGCGGTCCAAAGCCTCCTCTGCTGCTACGAGCAGCTGCTCTGCTCACGATGCAACAGTGCAGCACAACTGATTGATCCCATTCACAATTAGGTTCATCAATTATTTTTTATATTTAACCATTCGCCCCTGGAGAGCTGTGCGGGCCCCTGGAGGGCTCTGTGGGCCCCTGGAGGGCTCTGTGGGCCCCTGGAGGGCTGCGTGGGCCCCTAGAGGGCTGCGTGGGCCCCTGGAGGGCTGCGCGGGCCCCTGGAGAGCTCTGTGGGCCCCTGGAGGGCTCTGTGGGCCCCTGGAGGGCTGCGCGGGCCCCTGGAGGGCTCTGTGGGCCCCTGGAGAGCTCTGTGGGCCCCTGGAGAGCTCTGTGGGCCCCTGGAGGGCTGCGCGGGCCCCTGGAGGGCTCTGTGGGCCCCTGGAGAGCTGCATGGGCCCCTGGAGGGCTGCGCGGGCCCCTGGAGGGCTGCGCGGGCCCCTGGAGGGCTCTGTGGGCCCCTGGAGGGCTGCGCGGGCCCCTAGAGGGCTGCGCGGGCCCCTGGAGGGTTCTGTGGGCCCCTGGAGGGCTGCGTGGGCCCCTAGAGGGCTGCGCGGGCCCCTGGAGGGCTGCGCAAGCCCCTAGAGGGCTGCGCGGGCCCCTGGAGGGCTCTGTGGGCCCCTGGAGGGCTGCGCGGGCCCCTGGAGGGCTGCGCGGGCCCCTGGAGGGCTGGTCTGTTTCTGCTGCCAGAGGAACCTTTAAACGTCTTCAGTCTGGAGCCTGGAAACCTTCAGCTGATGTGAAAACTGGGATTCTCTAAAAGCCTCCTTAGGTTCCAGGATTTTTCGATACAATATTTGTTGAACTCATTCTGGATTTTGCATCAGTGTCTCTCTGGACCTGGATCCAGGTTGGACGGGAACCCTGCTTCCTTCTGCGCCTGTGGTTCTGAGTCCAGCCCTGAGTCTGACGCTTCTTCGGATGCAGTCCCGGTCTCTGGGTGGTGGGGGGCGGTTCAGAGCCGTCTCTCCTCCCGGTGATGTGATGGGCGGCGGGATTTCCAGGGTCACGTTCGTCCTGCCTCCTCGCGGTGCGCGCGCGCAGCTTTCTGGACGGAGTCTTTGCGCTTTTTCCTGACAGCCTTCACCGTTTGCGCGGAGCTTTGCGGGTCTGACGGGGCTGTTTTTTCGGAGGACTCCCGCATCTGTCCACACATGGTGCAGTAGAGGACGCGCGCTTTCCTCCGACTGACGTTTGAAAGGTCGCCCGTTACCGGAGCCGCAGCGGGCGCTCACCATGGAGATACAGAGATGGAGCACCAGGTGGAAAACGAAAAGATGTCTGTGGGACTGGACTCTAGCCGCTTTCATAGTTTTAACCTTTCAACCAGCCAGAGCAGGTAAGAGGACGCGCGCGTGACCCATTAGCCAGGTGCGCCTTCACGTGCTGGCATCCTGCCCACAGATGGCAGCGCGCAGCCGCTTCCAGGGAGAACCTGCTGCTGGAACGGACCGCGGTCTGGGGTTCGAACCTCGTCTGAATAGAGTCCGTTTTTTTCAGCTTTAAATTCTCTTTGATTAAAACAAAGAGGGTTCGGTCCTGCTGTGTCTGTCACGTCCCTCACTCAGAAGGAGCCAGGACTAATATGACACAAATGCGCAGCAGTAGAAAGAAGGATGAGGTGAAGATGAAATAAACCCGAATCCGCTTTTGAAATTTCGCATCACCAGAGAAAAGTTCAGCTTTAGACTTTTAGCTGCTGCGCAGGCGCAGAAGCGGCTTCATGCGCGGAGACATGGAGGTTCGGATAAAGTGTAAACCCCTAATATGTCCAAAAAGGCCTTTTATGAGAAACAAAAGGGATCTGAAACCTTTTTGTTTATTATTAAATAAACGTATTTGGGTCACGTGGTACAGTTTGCTTTGTGGAGTTAAAGATCCGGCCTTAAAAGTTCGTTTAATCTGTTTTTATGCTATAAAGCTTTTTAACTCGTCCTATGAACTCTAATGCAGATGCTAAATGTTTATTATGGCTACATTAAAGCTGGTGTCAGACGCTGCTTTTCTCAGTTTTCTCAGTGATTCCAGAAATCCTCCAGATTGTCTTCAGTCTTCTGCTTCCTCGCACATTTGGAAGCAGACCATAATTGTTAGAAGTGTTGACAAACTTTACAGGGAGCTGGGATGGGTGCCTGTGCTGCCAGCTACACCAAAAGCCCAGGAGACATCCCATAATGCCGCGGGAGACCGCAGAGCCCCAGACTTCAAATTAGAGCGTCTCCCATTTCAAAGTTAATCAGAGGTCTAAACTTAGACATCAAAGGGACCCCCCCCCCAGGACTTGTGAAGTTGGACCCTCATAGGTGATGAGCGGCGTGTCGCTGCGCCTCACAGGATCCTGCAGGATCAGAACCAGAACCTCTGCTGAGGGTTTTCCGGTCCTCATCTCTAGAATGAAGACGGGGGTCCTTTTTTCCCAGGTGGTGACTGAAGCTTGGTGTGGGGGCCGTGATCCTTGGGGAGGGGCAGAACCTCCTCTGAAACCATGACGTGCCCTCAGCCGGGGGCCTAAGGATTCGGGGATATTGGCGGCTTCTCATGCTTCTGGTTGTGGAATTGTGAAAGAGGGGCACGGGGCTGAAGAGTGGGGGGTGCCGTGGGTGGGTCAGAGGGGGAGGGGGGTCCTGGCCAATTTAGCACATCTGGAACATATGAGGCCTTGAGGAATGCGGCAGTGCAGAGCGGCATTCTAAAACTCACAAAGAGCCTTCAGTCCAGGTTCCTTTGTTTTCCAAGAACCAGAAGCTCGGCTCTTTGAAGAACCGTGGTCGGTTATCCGAGCCGTTTGGGTCCTGCTGCTGCAGGCCGGCTCTGCTCTTTCAATCAATCTGCTTTCTGGAAAAAGTCTGCTTTGCTGAGTCTGCTGAGACGCCGTGGCTGGGTGTCTCTGGGTTCTGGCTTGGTTCCATCAGAACCTCTTTGCTGTTCCTCTCGTCACAGGAGAAGCAGCATCGAGGATGGGGGCTGCTCATTTCACCTCCATCTATGTTTGGGTTGGGGGTGGGGGAGGCGAAGGGAGCGGTGCCAGGTCCATAATGGTTTCAGCATGTGGACGGGTTGCTCCACCCTGAGCCCCTCCCTGTCACCCAAAGCAACATGGAACTGCATGGTCAGCGTTTCCTGATTTCCTGCACCACCTGACGGAGAAACAGGAAATATTTGGAAAGGTTTTCAGAGGAAGCAGTTTGATGCCAAACTGAAGCTGACTTTATTAGAAGGACATAAAGTGTTTGTAGGTTTTGAAAAACTTCTGTCTGACAGAGAATCTTCTTCCTGCTTTGGTATTTGAGCTTCAAAAAGTCCTGGCGACCATTATTTTGAAAGGGAACTTCCACATGGAGGCTGTGGTCTGTTGGTCATGTTGGCTGTGGGATCTGAAGCTGATCCAAAGCAGAAGCAGAGCTTCACGCTTGCTGCTTTGAGAGATTTCACTATAAAAAAAACCTCTTGGGATTTGAACACAAGTCAGCTGGATAATCTATCTGCTGTGCTGGACTGTGGTGTAGCGGTCAGCTCGTCCTCTCCTCGTTCACACATGCATCAGAGGTTGCTTGATTTCTGTTGTTGTGCCTTCCGTGTTCATGTGGGGGTATGTGGTCCGATCATGGACTCTAAACCATCCAGGATGAACCCCCTCCCACCCAACACGGCTGGGATAGGCTCCAGCATCACCATGACCTCAAAGGTTTAAAAGCTGCTGGAAAATGCTGGGAATTCAGTCAGAACAGTGGAGATGTGCTTGAAGGCCAGAAGGTCTGCAGTGATGTGTTTAAATCTACAGCTAAAGGTCAAAGGTGACCCTGGAGACGCTTTTAGGAAAAAGCTTAGCTTTTCCGATTTTATTGGAACGTAGATGTTTGCATTGTTAGAGGTGGGCTTTCTTGATTGACAGGTCACATGGTACACTCCACAAAACTCACTTCACTTTGTCCCGCCCATTTACTCATTTATGGAATGCTGTTGAGATGGGCGGAGTTAACTGCAGTTATTGTGCCCCTCCCACTTTAGGCCTAATCTTGGCCTCAGAATCCTTTGGGTGATGTCATAGATGATGTCATAGTTGGGGAGTAAAAGAATAGGACGGAAAGTCGGTTCTAAAGTTTATTTTTAGCTCAGGCTGCTTATGGACATGAAAGTCTTTTCTCCTGTAGTTTGTGTCGGAAGTGTTTGTTGGTTTGCTTGCTTGTTTTTTAATTATTTATTTGAAGGGAAGGGACAAAACATAAAAACATTGTTGGTTTCAAATGCAACCTATGTCATGTAGCTAACAGCTCATTTTCAGATCAGAGGCCTGTTGCACAAAAGTAGAATGAAGACATCCGGGATAAATGACTGAGCTGAGCTCAATGAAGCTAAAACATGTGCGTCCAGGCTTAACTGGTTGCACAAAGACCAAGCCAGGATGAGCAGACACGGATTCATCAAGCCAGGTGAAACCAATCCTGGATAGGTGTGCGCTCACGGCTCACTCAAATAGACCCGCCACAGATCACAGAGTAACTGATTTACCATGGCAACTAGAGCCGCGTACTTTTCCCCGTCGGAAGCACAAATCCTCATGGAGGCATACGAGGAGGTAGAAGATATAACTAAGAAGAAAGGCAACACCGCCACAGTGATAAAGCATGTTTACCTGCTTTGTTTTGTCCTTATTCAATAAAGGAACATAATGTTACACATTGTGTTTCTCTATTTATATGGAATGTGTATTTGTTTCTATGACAGAGTACTAGGGCCCCACTGAGGAAAAAGGATCAAGTCATACATTTATGAGGCTGGTTCTCTCTGCAGAAAAGCAACATATTCTTTTGACAGTTTTGATAGTTATGACAATGTGACACTTCATATTCTGCACATCAGCATGTCTTCGTTTATGAAACCATACTGAAGTACAATCTCACCAAATGCCCCACATCTGTCATTTTAACAACTGTCTTTTAAAACAACTGGCTACAATATTATGACTTGTCTTTTTTTCCCTCTGTGGCTCTAATATTCTATCATTTTATATATAGCCTTATAGTCTATGGGAAACTGTAAATTATCTAATGATAGCAACATCATCTAAAACTCATTATTTATCCAAAATGATTGACATGACAGTGGGTCTAGTTATATGTGATATCAATGTATAGTGAGCAGTGTAATAGCTATTGGTTTCCATTTGTGGCGACTGCTGACAGACATTAGGGATGAGATGAAATAGATCCTAGAATTTAGCCTGGTCTGGAGCAGGCTAGCTCCACAGAATAAATCTCCATGGTAACTTATACCATAACATATCCTCCTGCCCCCTATCCAGCTGTAGTGCAACTGGATTGGGGATCAATTGAGCCAGGATCACCAAGATATCCTGGCTTAATCCCTTATCCTACTTTTGTGCAACAGGCCCCAGGTCCCTGAGACAAAACAAACAAAGACATGAACACAAATAATGCAATAATTCTACCTTCTAAAGGTCAAAGTGCTTCACAGTCACCGTCCCATTCGCCCATACAAGGCGGCTGAACGCTGAACCAACCGTCCACCACGGGCAATGTGGGCTTCAGTGGCATATGGGCAGGTAGGCAGGAACCGAGCCTGCAATCTTCTGCTCAGAGGTCGCCCGCCCTACTGCTGCACCACAGCCGCTCCATGTGTACGACACAACACTGGTAAATAGGTGTTTTGATGGTTAGTGTAGTGATGGAGATCACTGTGAGTCAGGAGAAGACAAATGACAGTGTTTAACGAGGAAGACAATTTCCTCTGGCGACTACTAAAGGCAGCAAGAGAAAAAGAATCTTCAATGAAAACGATTCAAGAAGGCATAAAAGAGGAAAGAAAGAAACCCAAACAATCTCACCAGAAGAAGCTGAAAGCTCAAACTTCCAAGTTTAAGAAAACATTTATACTCAGAACAAAAGACTTTGGCTAAACGCTTTTGTCACATTTAGAAATGGTCATCAGGCAGGTCATGTGATCGGTGAAGTCCAGGTTTCTCTCTCACAGTGATGCATTCAGACTGCTCTAAAGTTGGTCCTGCTTGGGTATGACCAGGTCCAGACCAGTCAGGGGGGGTTAGAACCCGGGCCAGCTGTGCTTCTTTTGTAGACTAAGATCAGTATGGAGGTTCTAGACTTGGCTCAGTTACTGAAGGGATCTTAGGGCTCGGTTCTGATCTCCTGATTGGGCTTTGGTTCCACAGGAGGGTCTTTGTTAGGAGAAGGTCCCAAACATAAACTGAAACTGGATCAGCAGAACGACGAGGTTAAGAACACAAAAGAGAGAAACGTCGTCAGTCCCACCTCACATGTCAGGCTGGTCTGGATGACTCTCTCCTCTGGAATTGAACCAGGACCCTCTCACTGTGAGGCTGACGCTGCTCAGCTTGCCCATTTCTCACATTTGAGCCTTGCTATTTTAGCCAGCGTGCGGCACCGCTGTTCCTCTGAATCTCATGGTTTTTATCCTCATATCATTTCTTGGTGCAGCGACTCAGAATTGTCAAATCACCCCCCCCCCCCACCCCCCCAATAAAACCCAGCTTCTGAGTTAGACAGCAGCGGGGGGGCCGAGGTTAGGGAACTGTTTATGACTGGCAGACCCTCCCAGACCTCGGCCCCATTGATAAAACAGAGCTCAGTTCTGTTTGGGGGCTTGTAAAGCCCCCCCCCAGGGTTCCCCTTATTGTGAAGACCTAATGGTCTGCATGCAGGGGCCGGTGGGGGGCGGTTTGGGGCAATTATTTCCCCTGAATGCTTGCTAACATTTTTATTGCTGCTCAGCCCAGCAGCTCATAAACAGGCGAGGGGGGGGGGGGGGATCTGGACTGGGGGGGTGAGCTGGTTCCATGTGATGCTGCTGCTCCTTTGCTCGTCTGTGAAGTCCAGATTATGAGGAAAAATCCAACATTTCTCTGAAAAAAGTCAATTCCTTTCCCTCTAATGACATAATACATATGTACATATGTAAACATATATATGTACATATATATGTACATATATATGTACATATATATGTATATATGTACATATATGTACATATATACATATGTATATTTGTATATTTCTGCTGCAAAGACGTGTTTTGATTGTGATACTTGTGTCCTCAGCTGAACCCTTGGACGTCCTGAAGCTGCTGGACTTCCAGAGTTCCCCTGAAGGAGTCCGGAAAGTGCCTGGGTTCTGCACGTTCCGGAGAGGATCCAAACCCGACGTGGCGTTCAGGGTCAGCAGGAACGTTCAGATCAGCGCTCCGACCAAACAAATTTTTCCAGGTAAACAAAGCGCTCTACTCGTCTGTGTGGAACACCTGGCCTCACTGAGGTAGAGGCGTCCCCGTGGACGCGTCCTCGCCCAGAGCAGCTGTTTGACCCCCCCAGAGCTCTCAACCACTGTTGCAGGGGGGGGTCTGGTTACTGTTCTGACCCGATCTGCTCGTCTGGAGTCTCAGAACTGCACTTCTCCATAAACAGCATCATGACAAACTCATCCTGATTACTGTCATTCTGCCCAGAACCAGAACCAGAACCAGGAACGTTCGAACAAATCAGTCATTAACTCAAACACACAGGAACTTTATATCGAAATACTTAAATGTATGCCTTTTTGAAAAACACATAAATTGTTTTAAATAGTTAAATAAACAAAAAAATAATTTAATCTGTATGTGTGTGTGTGTGTAGGGTTGTGTCTGTGTGTGTGTGTGTGTTCGTGTGTGTGTGTAGGGTTGTGTGTGTGTAGGTTTGTGTGTGTGTTTAGGGTTGTGTCTGTGTGTGTCTCTGTTTGTTTCAGCTTCCAAACATTTTTCCGTCTTTGGCTTCAACAGACACTTAAAGAGCCAACAACAACACAACTGCCCCCCTAAGGGGTTGTGTGTGTGTGTGTATGTTGGGGGGGGGGGGGTTATGACATTAGTTTCTTGGTCTCTGAAGTCGACCTACACGCCTCTCGTTCCTGCAGGGGGGGCTTTCCCTGAGGATTTCTCCATCCTGTTCACCATCAGGCCCAAAGCCGGACTCCAGTCCTTCCTGCTGTCCATCTACGACCAGCAGGGCGTCCAGCAGCTCGGCGTGGAGGTGGGCCGCGCCCCGCTCTTCCTCTACAAGGACCAGCACGGCAGCCCCCGCCCTGAGGAGTACCCCCTGTTCCGCTCCGTCAACCTTGCTGATGGAAAGTAGGTCCCCCCGCTCCGTCCTTCTGTCCTCAGTTTGACAGACGCTGGCTCCTCAAAGGTTTCTGTTATGAACAAATGTTGGACTGGATTCTGACACGCCTGGGAGACCAAACCAACGCTCCAGATGAGTTACTGCAGAGGCATCATGGGAAAATGCAAATGAGCTGCAGAAGAAACACAGTTTTGTAATAAATCTAATGGGAACGGGGGCGTTCCTCCCCCCACAGAGAAGCCTTTATTCTCTGAAAGATGAGCATTCTTTGACACATCTGGTTTTTAAGGAAGAGCCGCCCGGTCCTAATCCTCCAGCTCCACCCCCTCCCTGCTGATCAGCTGACTCGGGTCTCTTCTCATTCTGATTGATTGAACACATCTGATCCAGGTGATCAGCAGCAAGAAAGGGATCTGGGAATCTGGGAGGATGGCAGACCTTCAGGACCAGGACTGGGCAGTCCTGGTCCTGAAGGTCTACCATCTTTAAACAGTTTCAAAAATGGTTCTGAGTTAGTAAAGGTGATGGTTCCTTGTGGTTCTCCCGTGTTTTGGGAGGGACACCAAGCTGCCCCTCGTGCTACTCTGGGATGGACGTCCAGGAGGACCCTGAAGATGGAGTCCAGCATCACTGTGACCTTTTTGTTGTTGAGGAAAAATTCAGTTTGTTTTGCTTAAACTTTGGATTTTTCCTCTGTTTCCACCTCAACATAAACCCAGATGGTTCCACGCCGCACGCTAACCACAGAACGCAGCGGCCCTCCTAACCCAGAGTTCCATGCAGACCTTTGACCTTCCTCTCTGTTGGACAGGTGGCATCGAGTGGCTCTCAGCGTAGAAAAGAAGAGCGTCAGCATCTTCGTGGACTGTAGGAAGAAGGTGACCAGGCCTCTCCACAGAAGCGATGGCGCTGTGATCAGCACTGAAGGCGTCACGGTCTTCGGCACCAGGACTCTGGATGAGCAGGTCTTTGAGGTGAGGGCAGACTTTCAGGTGATGCTGAGAAGCTTCCAGCAGACCTTAGAGTTCCTCCTCTTCAGAGTTCTACGTAAAGAAAGTGGTTCCTTTTAAGAGCAGGACAGCAGAGTCTGCAGGTGTGACACCTGTGGTGGAGGCTGTCACACCTGGAAGGGAGGGGCGCAGGCCGTGGACATGAGGACAGCCATCCAACCCTCACTTCACAACCTACAACCCTCCTGACTGCTTCCACCTCCTTAGTGGGGTTAAACAGAGCGTGTCTCTGAGGGACTTAAACTGTTGTCTGAGCTCAGTCTGGTGGGGGGACAGAAGCTAGGACGGGTTTTAGATCCCAGAATCCTCTATGTTTGCTCTTTAACTTTAGAGACTCACTCTGGACAGAAGGGTTTTGGTGTTTCTAACTGTTCTTGTAGCAAGTTTCTGATGATGGAGGACAGACACAATTAAGATGAAAACAGTTTCAGAGTTTTTATTCAGATGAGACAAAAAAATCCGTTTGAAACAGATCCATGAGCGTCTTTGTTTTCCTGCTCTGAGCTGGACTCTGGATCCGAACTGGACGGATGGATCTGATGTTGCTGTTTCTGTTTCACCGCTAATGTCAGGTTGTGGGTTGAGGGGCTGTAAGCTAGCAGGACAGAGTGAAAACTAAGGAATCATGGGAAATAAGCGTAGAAGATGAATTTCTAGAGAGCTCCTGCCGCTGTGCAGAAACCTGGAAAAAGACACAGGTTCTAAAAACGTCATCTCCATAATGAAAACGCGGGAAGGCTTTGGAAACGGATCAGTAGATGATCGGAGCGAGGCTTTGGGGGGGAGTTCCAGAGATCAGGGACGTAAACCTCCAGCTGGTCCTGAACCGGTCCTGCAGTCCAACGAACGTTGGTGTCCAGAACCTTCATCAAGGACTCCAACAGAGACTCCTGCAGACCTGAACCCAGTGTGGGTACTGATGCTCCAGAACATGAAGGTCTGTTCAACATTGCAGCCCCCACCCCACCCCCCACCACAAGGAAACCGTTCTCACAGTTCTTCATTCTGACTGGAACCCCCTAGTGGAACAAAAGGGTTAGGGAATCTGTGCTGCCAAGCTGGGGGGTTCTGTGGACATGAGCAGATCCAGAACCTTCCTAAAGGTCTGGAGAACGGCTCCATGACAGAAGTCAGAAAGTCCTGACAGAAGAATCAGGAGGAAAGACGAAACGACTTCTTTCTCACATCCATCAGCAGGTTTTTACCGGTTCAAGTAGCGGTTCAGTCCGGTTCAAGTCTTTGAGTTTCTTTCTAGAGGACAATCCGGTACCCCACACACACAAACACACACACACACACACATTACTGGCATAGCTAATCTAAAATACTCCGACATGAAAGCAAAGATAATAAATGATCTGGTTGTTGTTATTTTTGGAGGAACAGGAGTATTTGCTAAATATTGAAATAGCTTTGTGTGTCTGAGGCAGATTCAGTCCAGTTCAGTCTGGTTCAGTCCAGTTCAGTTCAGTCCGGTTCAGTCCAGTTCAATCCGGTTCAGTCCAGTTCAATCCGGTTCTGTCCGGTTTAGTCCAGTTCAGTCCGGTTTAGTCCGGTTCAGTCCAGTTCAGTCCGGTTCAATCCGGTTCAGTCCGGTTCAGTATGGTTTAGTCCGGTTCAGTCCAGTTCAGTCCGGTTCAATCCGGTTCAGTCCGGTTCAGTCCGGTTCAGTCTGGTTTAGTCCGGTTCAGTCCAGTTCAATCCGTTTCAGTCCGGTCTGCAGGATCCAAATGTTCTGCTGTGGGTTCACTGCATGAAGGCTTCTCCTCTAAAGAGATCTCCTTAAACTGATTTAACCATAATCTGTTAATCCAGTCAGATTGACAGTCGTGATTGGACGGAGGTCATCTGTCATTCCCAAAGGCTCATGGGCAATGGGCCCTTTTAGATGAGCCATAGTCTCGAGGGGGGGTTCTGGGTTGGAGGGCCTGAAAGCCGTGTTTCTAATAGTAATTATCGTGATATAACCCTAACCCACTGACGACGGAACCAAGGTTAAAATGTCCCCCCCCCCCCTTCCAGGGAGACATCCAGCAGCTGCTAATTGTGGCGGACCCCCACGCAGCCCACGACTACTGTGAACACTACAGCCCCGACTGCCAAACACCCAGTCACCAGGACGCCCCCCAGGCTCAGGAACCCGAGGTCAGTATCTGAGGGGGGGTTAAGAGCCAGAGTGAGACTTTTTTGAAAATGTTTGAAATGAGGATCAACTGTTTTCTGATCAGCTAAAAGCAAAACTTTTAATGGACTTTCATGACATTTTCCTTAAGATGAACAGATGACTTTGAAATTCAAGCGTCTTTTCGGGGATTTTGTTTTTCCAGTTTTTATTTCTCCTTGGGAATTTGAGATTTTCCATCTTTTCTGCTGCTTCTCCTTCTGGTAATTCACTAAATAACTGATGAGCTCACGTTGGAAAATTCCTGGTCTGGGTCCTCGTTGATTTATATGACTAACGAGTTCTGCAGGCTCTGCGCAGACACAGCAGCAGCGCAGACGCTCACTTTCAGTGCCTGGAAAAGAATCTGTGGTTGAAGGGAGAAAATGGAGGAAAATCAGGAGCTCTGCCTTTATTCCAGAGTGTAGTGGTACCAGTGCTGGAAAATGTTGCTTCATCATCAGCTCCAACATCAGGAGCTTGTCATCTGGAAGTAGACAGCAGGGAGCAGTTTGGCTTCAAGAGCGCCGTAAATCTGCTCCATTCTTTCTCCGTTTCTGCCCCATTCCTGAAGTTAAGCTGTGTAATTTATGAGCGCTAATACTTCTGCACAACACAAACAAATTTCCATCAAAAAACAAACGTATGGGGGGGGGCTCATGTTTTGTTTGCCTCCAGCCTCTCAGCTTTTAGCCAAACGTGTCTTTTCCAGAAGTTTGCATCTTTAAAGTGGTGGGGGCGTCTGCTGCCTTCAGCCTGAGATGGTAGATGTTCTTCAGCAGAACCCAGGAAAGAGCTGCTGGGTTCTTCAGTCCTGACCAAAAACCACATTAAAGGTCAAATCTGACCTGTGGAAGACGTTTTAGTTTTCCAAAAATGAACGTGTGAATCAACCAAAATTCATTTAAATATAAACTTACTGAAAAATAAAGGTTGAAGGTTTCTTTAGTTTCTTACATATTTAGTGCACCAATGAAACCATTTTCTTATTTTCCTGTAAAAATGAGGCTTTAAGATCTTCAGAAAGACCTGAAGCTTCCAGCTGACAGTAGTTTGAGAGACAAACTTTAGAGAAAGTCAAGTTCAGAAAAATGTTGGGACTATCTTTACTTTATTTCGTGGTTCACAACTCTTCATCTAATTCAAGTCTTTTTTAATTCCAGGTCAAGAATTTCAATATCTGTTCCAGGAACAACTCTGATTTGTCTCTTTTATTTTGCTAAATTTAACAAAATAAAACCTTTGAACTTAGAAAAGGAAATATTAAATGTTTAAACCTTTAACCTAAATTTCTTTAATCTGTTTGAGGGAAAAACAAATATTTTCTTTTAAAATAGAAAAAAGTCCCCCCCACATACACACCTCAACCACCAATAACAATGTGGGGTTCAGGGTCTAGCCCATGGACATTTCAATGAATGGGTAGGAAAGGAGGTGAAGCTGCTGATGACATAGAGCATCCGGACGTTCTGCATCACAGCGTGGAACGCAGGAAGCTCGGCCGCAGATGGGTCGACGCTGCAGAGGGCGGTCAAACGGCTCCCCCCTGCCCACCCTAGAGGGCATTGCCAGCTCTGGCCAATCATCAAGCACTCCCACCTTTCCAACCCCCACCTGTTCCAACTGCCACCGTCAGGGCGGCAGTACGGATCACACAACAGACTCAAGAACAGTTTCTTCCCCAGAGCAGTCCACGTCCTCTGAACCTTCAAGAAAAAAAACTGTAGCAACTACATAGTAACCATGTGCAATATCCAGAAAGTGTAATAACGGCTATGTGCAATACATGTATGTAGGTGTGTATATGTATGTATCCATAGCTCCACAAATTCTGTTTTCTCTTTTATTCCATATATATATGTAGATTACTTTCTTTATGTTGCCCAAACAGCAGGAGAGCACCGGGATTTTCGTCGTCACAAGCTTGTTGTGTAACAATGACATTGAAGGATTTCTGATTTGGAGAGAACCAAACTTGCGCTCAGAGGTCGACCACTGTACCTCTGCTCCACAGCTGCATGTGTACCTCAGACATTTCCACCACAGCTCTGCTCTGCAGTAGAAGCTTTGATGAGAAACTGCTGATGGCTGTTTGGAGGTGAGGTCAGAGGAACAGACGCGTCCAATCAGACGTTTCCTGATCCATCTGTGGAGCTGCGGCCTTGAGCTCTTTTTAGGGTCCATAATGGGGGGGTCTATTGTCAAACATGAAGGTTTTTTCACGCGTTTGAAGAAGTCTGAGCCGAATCCTGTTGGAAAGAAGCTCCTGCAGACTTCAAGTGTCCGTTAATCCGTCTCTGGTCTGCTGTCTCCACAGTACACTAACTACGACTACGAGTCCTTCTATGACTACAGTGAAGGAGAACCCACTGAAGCTCCTCCCACTGCAGGGGAGAACACACAGGTAACCACAACGCATGCACCTCTGCACGTTTGCCCTTTGTGTGCGTTTCCACAACCACTGCAGTCGTTCCTGTTTGCTGTTGTGTGTCTTTGGACTTGGGCATGTTTGAAGTTGTTTGTTTGGAATTCTTTGTATCTGTGCAGTTGTGTATATTTGCTGAGTTGTGTGTCCTTGTTAGGTTTTGTGTTTGGAGTTGTGTTTTTTCACAGTTGTTGACCTTTGCATTTCTGTGTATCTGTGCAGTTGTGAAAAGTTCATTTAATTTCTGCAGTTGCGTGTGTTTGTGCAGTTGTGTGTTACAGTTTTGTGTATTTGCAGGTGGGTGTGTATCTGGTTAATTTTGCGTTTTTGTGCTGTTGTGTGTGTATTTGTGCGGTTATGTGGGTTTTTTTGTGTATATGTTCAGTTGTGTGCATCTGTGCATATGTGTTCAGTTGTGTGTTTGTGTTTTTTGTGAATATGTTCAGTTGTGTGTATCTGTGCAGTTGTGTGTTTGTGTTTTTTGTGTATATGTTCAGTTGTGTGCATCTGTGCAGTTGTGTGTTTGTGTTTTTGTGTATATGTTCAGTTGTGTGTTTGTGTTTTTTGGGTATATGTTCAGTTGTGTGTATCTGTGCAGTTGTGTGCTTGAGTTTTTTGTGTATATGTTCAGTTGTGTGCATCTGTGCAGTTGTGTGTTTGTGTTTTTTGTGTATATGTTCAGTTGTGTGCATCTGTGCAGTTGTGTGTCTGTGTTTTTTGTGTATATGTTCAGTTGTGTGTATCTGTGCAGTTGTGTGTTTGTGTTTTTTGTGTATATGTTCAGTTGTGTGCATCTGTGCAGTTGTGTGCTTGTATTTTTTGTGTATATGTTCAGTTGTGTGCATCTGTGCAGTTGTGTGCTTGTGTTATTTGTGTATATGTTCAGTTGTGTGTATCTGTGCAGTTGTGTGTTTGTGTTTTTTGTGTATATGTTCAGTTGTGTGTATCTGTGCAGTTGTGTGCTTGTGTTATTTGTGTATATGTTCAGTTGTGTGCATTTGTGCAGTTGTGTGTTTGTGTTTTTTGTGTATATGTTCAGTTGTGTGCATCTGTGCAGTTGTGTTCAGTTGTGTGTTTATGTTTTTTGTGTATATGTTCAGTTGTGTGCATCTGTGCAGTTGTGTGTTTGTGTTTTTGTGTATATGTTCAGTTGTGTGTTTGTGTTTTTTGTGTATATGTTCAGTTGTGTGTATCTGTGCAGTTGTGTGCTTGAGTTTTTTGTGTATATGTTCAGTTGTGTGCATCTGTGCAGTTGTGTGTTTGTGTTTTTTGTGTATATGTTCAGTTGTGTGCATCTGTGCAGTTGTGTGTCTGTGTTTTTTGTGTATATGTTCAGTTGTGTGTATCTGTGCAGTTGTGTGCTTGTGTTATTTGTGTATGTGTTCAGTTGTGTGCATTTGTGCAGTTGTGTTCAGTTGTGTGTTTGTGTTTTTTGTGTATATGTTCAGTTGTGTGCATCTGTGCAGTTGTGTGCTTGTGTTTTTTGTGTATATGTTTAGTTGTGTGCATCTGTGCAGTTGTGTGCTTGTGTTTTTTGTGTATATGTTCAGTTGTGTGTATCTGTGCAGTTGTGTGTTTGTGTTTTTTGTGTATATGTTTAGTTGTGTGCATCTGTGCAGTTGTGTGTTTGTGTTTTTTGTGTATATGTTCAGTTGTGTGTCTGTCTAGAATGGGGTTTTTTTGCCGCCCTTCCGTATTTCGTTCTTGGTTGTGTGTGCAGACCGGTGTGGATGCAGAGGTGTATCCAGATTACACCACCGTGGAGGGAAGTCGACCTGAAACTCCCACAGAGACCAAAGAAACCCGACCGGTAACCATAGAAACCAGACTCTACTGTTAGTGTGATGATGAACGCTGCCCTCCAGCTGCAGCTTAACATGAGCAACACAACACGTGTGTGATTGAACCGCAGTAAACACGCACGGACATCCGACAGTCATTCTGACTGACGAGAACCCAGAACCTTCAGAACGGAGAAAAACAGGAACATACCAAGAACCATAACCAGACAGGATCCCTGCATCCTGGAGATCAATAAAGTTCTTCTGATTCTGATTTGATGTGCTGTATTTGATTATGCTGAGTCATTGTAGGAAATGCGACATGATCAGAGCCAGAAAAAAACGAGCAGCGGTGTCCTCTGACGGCTTCTGCCTTTCAGGAGTTCCAGAGAACATTTGCAGAGCCTGAACCCTCAGGAATGGTAAAGAGCGTACAGGTTTACAGCGCTTTTCTACCTTCCTGAAGCCCTCAGTGCTTTCCAGTCCCAGACCCGTTTCCACGCTGGATGGAGCTTCCAGACGAACGGAGACCCTCACTGCAATGGCTTTGGCTCAGATTCCCCGCCGTCTAGTTATAAAGGCCTCTAGTGAAAACGCTGAAATGTGTTTAGGCTCTTTTAAAGAAAACACTCATCTGGGGACTCAGTAAAAGCAAAAGCTAAATAAAAAAACATTTGCTGAAATACTTGAATGTTTAATCTGCATTCATCTCTGTGTCATCTCTACCTTGAAATAATTCCAGAACTATGAAGAGGAGATAGTGGATGATTACATCACTGGTGTGGAGGAGGTTGGCGTGGACGCCACGCCTCCAGCGGACCCTGACCTTCCCAAGTTTGATGATTACAATCTAAAGGAATATGACGGCAACAAACCTTACGGCGAGAAAGTTTATGAATATGGTAACTATGGAGACTATGGCGATTCTGTCTCCACTGACGCCAAACCCACTCCTGAAGCATACGAGGAAGAGCTGGGTCCGGTGTCGCCCGCAGAGACAGACTTCACAGGCAGCAGTGTGAGTGATGACTCTGGAACCGCACGGTTCTGAACCGTCTCAGACCGGCAAAATTCTGCTCATGTTAAAGCACAACAGAACTTTCCAGGATGATTTTCTTTATCTTGTCTTCCAACGTCTCACACGTCCCACTTTCTCAGCAGCAACTTTCTACCCTTTAGACGTAGACTTGCATATTAAAAAGCGTCTGTCCCCAGGTGGGTGGAGGTCAGTCTTACTATGGAGAAAAGGGAGAAAAGGGAGAACCTGCTGTCATTGAACCCGTAAGTATTTTTCTTTTTACATCAAACAAGTGTTGGAGGAGTTTAGAATTCCATCAATGTTCCAAATACACATCAGGTGTTGTTGTGGCGACGGCCGGCATACCAAAGATGACCTCTGTGCCAAATCTGGCTGCCACACCTGAGTCAGGGTTGTTTACTGCGCCTCAGAAGGTTTCCTTTGATCCAAATATGTCAGGGTTGGACCTGTGCACCTAAACTGAAAGAACACATCAGCTGTCTCTGAAGCTACATGTCTGCAGGATGAGATGGACTTTAGAGCAAACACGATCAGAATGGTTGTAAACTCCTCACAATCCAGGTGTTGGACACCTGTGGAAGCAGCTGAGATGTCCCATCCACCATGTCTTTGTAGGTGTGAACGCTGCTTTCTGAAATCAGTAGAAGAACTTGACTCTGTTTGTCATTTAATGGCTTTTTCCCGAACATTTCTTCCAATTTCTCCTCAGATCTGTGTTTGACTTGAAGCTTCTTCTTCTTCTTCTTCTTTGTAGTCTTTGGGCTGCTCCCTTTAGGGGGGCCACAGCGACTCTTCCACACTCTTCTGATCCTCTCCTCTGAAACCTTCTCCTTCACACCATCCTCCCTCATGTCCTCCTCCTCTTCATCCAACAACCTCCTCCTCTTCTTTCCTGGTAGCTCCGCCCTCAGCATCCTTTCACCAACATCCTCCTGGTTCCTCCTCTGTCCAAACATGGATCAGATTTTCTGTCTTCATTACCTTCAGGAAGTGGTTCATCATGGACTCAATTGCTTTTTCAGAGCTGCTGTCATCTGTTTGCATTTGATGTCAACTTCAACATTTTGTCAAACAAGAGAATGTTCTTTTTGACTCTTTCTGAGACAAACCTGTTGCTTCTTCCTCTTTTATTGCTGTTTGTATCCTCTGTACTTTTGTTCTTCCTCCTCACGTAGACTGAGTTCAGAAAGCATCATCAACATACGGTTGATGGATTGGTAGAGTTCTCAGGCTTTAACCTGATCTCTCCTCAGAACTCACTGTGTCTCATTTCCCGTTTTCCATGGCCTGTGGATTTACGGCCCCCCCTGAATGCTACTGTATCCACTTTTTTCTTTTGCAGGGGATGATTGTACAGGGACCCCAAGGAGCCCCCGGTCCAGCAGTAAGTATCACGTTCTCCCACAGTCCCGTCTGCTGTCTGCAGATGGAGAACAGCTAAAGAAGGAAAAATGTATTTGTGGAAAGACTGTCGGAGCGATTGCCAGTGAACCTGAAGCTGGGAGAAGCAGGACTTTGGTTTTTTCTGTCTGTCAGCGTAAAAATATTGTTGTTACACGTTACGTTACACAATCACTCTGTGGGGGAAATGATGGTTAGCAGTGGTAGGGATGATGTGTTAAATGTGTGTCTGCTTTCAGGGGGTGTCTGGTGCCCCAGGATTACAGGGACCCCCGGGACCACCAGGAGATCGGGGTGAGATGGTGAGTGGAATCCTAGCTTTGTGTTCCTGGCGTGTTTGCACCGCTTTCTGTGAATATTCTAACAAACATTGCTACGTTCTGAAGGGTTTAGTGATACGTTTCCATGTCGAAAGATGTTAATCTGCTAAGAATAACAGTTTGTTCACCAAAGTGAAGTTCTGCCCTCAGTTATCTGATCAGAGTTTCTATTGCAGCTTCAACACGTGCAAAGCTCTCTGCTGCTCCTACCTATTCTAGACAGATATAAATCTCTTTTATAGCCCAGTCTGTGCTGCTACAGCAGGAGGGAACCGAGCTGCTCTAAGGTTCTGAGGAGCAGCTGTGATGCTGAACTCTAGATTGTTCCAAAGTTCAGGGAGTTTTCTGTAAAATAAGGAGGAGCTGAAAATCTCCACCTCACCTCTCTCCTCCCAGCCCTGTGGGACTCCACTCATGAATTTGGATTGATTGGGTGAGACAAAGAGCCCTCCACCCCCTCACCCCTTCTACATGACACCTCTAGGCACGTGCACTCTAGGGCTCTAGGGGTGCCTGAGCACTTGCCCAGTTTGCCTCACAATAAAAAGTGCCCTAAGCCCTCTGCTTTTTCTTTTTTTTTGTAATATAATCAATCCATTTCTGTTAAAGATACAAGAAAAACACGTGGTTCAAACCCCCCTGGTATTCTGTCGAACCCATTTTCTTGTGACCCAGGGGTCCTGATCTGCTGCTTCTGTCTGTGCGGCTCCGCTCGACTTCAGCCGGGGACAGCGAGACAGAGAACTGTCCCACAGAGAACTAAAGAGATGTGACAGTGAAGGGACTTGAACCTGTGACTTCTGGTCTAACTAGTCGCCATCCGCCCATCTAATTAGCTTAAATATGGTTCATATTTCAGAAAATCACTCTATATTAGTCACACAGTCACTTTCTACTTCACCCGGACGTCTGAGCGGCATCAATTCAACACAGAGCAGATCATGCAGGGACAGGAAGCTGGGTTCTAAGTACAACATAAAACACCGGGAGGATTTCAAAATAAATGAAGAGTATTTATGGCGTCCTCATGACACTAAATGCATCGGTTTAATGGAATGTTTTCTTATTAGTTATGCCTTCTTTAAACTCTGTATCATTCAGTTTCCCCATCTTTTATATTCAAATCTTTCCAGTCACAACAAATTGTGTTTAGAGGATCAGATGCAAAAGAGACTTTAGCTGTGAATCCCAATCTAGAACCAGAGTATCACTGGATCCAGCTGTCAGGAAGTGGAGGAG
>CM043722.1:39789677-39812177 GCA_023969325.1 Oryzias curvinotus
TACCTTCAACGAGTAAGGCAAGTCCTGAAAAGCCAGCTCAATGGCAAGAACAAGACCCGGGCAATAAACAGCTACGCACTGCCAGTTATCAGATACCCTGCAGGAATAATAAGATGGCCAAAGGAAGAGATACAGACCATGGATGTTAAAACACGAAAGCTCCTCACCATGCATGGAGGGTTCCATCCCAAATCCAGCACTCGGAGGACTGTTATGCTAGCCGCAAGAAGGAGGGAATAGTGAGCGTAGAAGCCACGATCCAGGATGAAACATCCAAGATGCATGAATACATCAAGCTCAAGGCCCCAACTGACAGTGTGCTCAGTGAATGTCTCAGGCAATAGAGAGCAGAGGATACAGTGCTGGAAGACAGATCCTCATGGGAGGACAAACCCCTCCATGGGATGTACCACCGGACTATAACTGAAGTGACTGATATCAAGAAGTCCTACCAATGGCTAGGAAGGGCTGGCCTACAAGACAGCACTGAAGCGCTCATCCTGGCAGCTCAGGAACAAGCCCTGAGCACCAGAGCGATAGAGGCTCAGATCTACCACACCAGACAAGACCCAAGATGTAGATCTACCACACCAGACAAGACCCAAGGTGTAGGCTGTGCAAAGAGGGCGCCTGAACAATCAGCACATAACTGCAGGATGTAAGATGCTGGCAGGAAAGCATACATGGAGCGCCACAATCAAGTGGCTGGAATAATATACAGGGAACATGTGTGCAGAATATGGACTGGAAACCCCAAGGTCAAAATGGGAAACACCTCCGAAGGTGGTAGAGAATGAGAAGGCAAATCCTGTGGGACTTCCAGATCCAGACTGATAGGATGGTAATGGCGAACCAACCAGACATTGTAGTGGTGGATAAAGAACAGAGGAAAGCCGTTGTGGTGGATGTGGCAGTGCCAAGCGATGGGAACATCAGGAAGAAGGAACATGAGAAACTGGAAGAAAATACCAGGGACTCAGAGAAGAATGGAGGAAAGCCTGGAAAGTGAAGGTGACGGTGGTGCCTGTGGTAATTGGAGGCACTCGGGGCAGTAACCCCCAAACTTGAGGAGTGGCTACAACAGATACCTGGAAAGACCTCAGACCTCTCAGTCCAGAAAAGCGCAGTGCTAGGAACAGCTAAGATACTGCGCAGGACCCTCAAGCTCCCAGGCCTCTGGTAGAGGACCCGAGCTTGGAGGAGAAACCACCCGCGGAGGGTGAGAGGGGCGTTTTTTTTTTTTATATATATATACATATTTATATGTATATATATATATATTTTATATATATATTTATTTATATATATATAAATTAAAACGCTCGAGAAATTTAAATGTTTAGGAGTTGTCTGGATTCAAATTCCTGTTTTCCAAATGAAATCATTTTATAATGTGTCTAATAGTACAATCAAGTAGTTAAGTACTAAAGTACTGGATAAGAAGTCGTTGAGATCCCACAAATTGTCCAATACTACAAATATAGCGCCTCCCCCATTAGAAACATATGTCCAACTCTGTTCTGAACAAACAGTCAAGACTTCTAGTTTAACTGTTCTAGTCCAGCTCTGCCTTTAGGCGATGGCTTTTCTTTTAAAGTAATCAAAAGAATGCAATAACAACCACAGTGTTCTGAAATGTTCCTTAAGATTGAAGCATTTCTTGCGTAATCATAAAAAAATTGTCTTAGATAGCGGTAGTAATAATAGAAATTAAATTGCATAGTTTTATTAAATTTTTTATTGTGTAACCAGTAGTCATTGAACTGTTTCATGTGTAATTGTGTATTTAAATGGCCACTTTTTTTAATCTTTAAGCAGTGATGTGATTTGAGTTAGATCTGATGGTATCATCTTATTATGTAATCAGTCGTTAGTGGGAATGTTTAATATGCAAATGGGTATTTGAAGGACTGTTTACATTGTATTGTAGTTTCCACCTGTTCAGGGACTACAGGTGAAAACCAGCTACAGCTGTAATCTAGTGTAAAGCATCTTTAATGTGTTTTCATATTGTCTGTGTCAAATAAACTCATAAACAAACAAACTGACAACAGGAGGAACAGGTTTTTCCTGATCAGAACCCAAGTTATACTATCCTGGATTTTTGTGCCAACTATAGTATATTTGTAATAAACTTCTCATTCAACACAAGAATGTCCATCAGAGCACGTGGCACCAGGACACCTGTGGCAATCGGTCAATGATCTACTTTGCAGTTGTGTCCTATGGTCTTCATCTGTTTCTTGGACAATCAGGTGAGAGAGTGTCAGGGCCGTCAACTCATAGTAGTGAGATGGATTCATTGGTGAAGGGAGCTTGAGCAAATGTGTTGTCTGTCTGAACCTGCTGTCAAAAGGTTCTTCAACTCCAACATTCAGAAGAACTTTAAATTGAAAGAAGCTTGGGGCTTGAGAGGACCAAGTACCCCACATCCTTTTTCAATGTTCAAAGCCGTGGCGTAAGCTCCCAGGTACCTACCAGAGTAAACAAAACCACAAACTAATCGGTCACCAAAAGTATTCAATTCAATCAAACTGAAGGAGTCCTCATCAAGGCTGGATGGCGGCTGGGTAGCTCGGTTGGTAAGGTAAGGGCTACATTGCAGGAATCCAGGGTTCAATTCCCAAAGGGGAAATAAACAATGATACTGGTGGCCATTACCATAATCAATCACATCACCCCCCAGTGGGGGTTATTGGGTTTTTTTGCATTCTAACACTCCTGCCTCCCAGGCACGGCTCATCTGCAGCTCAAATGCGGGAGACACCTAGGTGATGTGACAGAGTAGTAGCACTTTCAACTTTCAGCACTCTTGAGGGTCTCAGTGGTCCAACTGAGCCACTAAACCCAGGTCCAGCACAAGTTTAGGAAATGTCATGGAAAGTGACAATCATTCAGTCTCAAAGAAATACAGTTCCTCTACATCCAGGAATGAAATCCTCTACCAACAATACTGGTGGTGAATTATTCAACTCTACTGAGGAAAGTCATTGAGAAGTACACCTGTTTCTTGGCCATTTGGGTGAAGAGAGTGGTAGTGCTGTAATCTCCTATTCTTGAGCTGGTATGCAAAGATATACGTCTACTGAATCTACTCAATTCCGCTGGCGTGCTGATGAAGTAGGGGTTAGGGGACCCTGGGTGGTCAAGAGATTCTCACTCGCTAGGCATCAAGACGTCCACCCCGAGACAAACTTCCTGCACTGGGCGGTTAGCAGTTGAATGGAAAGTGTTTTGAATGGAGTTTGAGAGATCTAAGTTTTAGTCCATGGCATTTCCCTGGTAAGGGTGGTTGAAGAGAATATATCGTTCGCTATCTCAGGCTTATGGGTACGTTGGGAGGGTGTCTGGGAGTTCCTTTGGAGGTAGGGTGAAGAAGTTCAGTCAAGAGGAAGCAGCTCAAATAAAGTAGTTAAACTTTCTCATCAGACTTCCTCTGACTGGGAAGGAGTTCTTGTCTTTTTGTCAAATATGTTTTTCACTTGATGTCTCTACATTAAATCCTGACACCCAACAAGGAATTTGGCTTCAGTACAAAACATTAACCTTTGTGGAAACACAACATTTAGATAGAATAAGTCATGCTTTCTTTTGTCTTTTGTAAAGGCAACGTCTGCATGGATAGTTTAAAGTACCACAACTTTGTGCAGATAAACTGCTCAATAACTGTGATCAATTGAATAACAGACTGACTCTGGAGGTGTTTCAGATGTTCCTAGCATCAGAGGTGTGAAGAAGGGTGGGGGTGCAGAGCTGGTCCAGCGGCAGAGCCAGTGAGGCTCACATTACACTGACTCTGACAGTGTGCTGCTTTAAATAGGGTGGTTTCAACTCCTCCCAAATCCATCTATTTCAGGCACAGCATGTGGAGGGGGAGGGAAAGAAAGTTAGACGGTCTGCAGACAGATCCATGTGGTTTTGGCCACATCAGCATAATTGGGGAACTGGGTTTATAGGACTTGATACGTAAAAGCAAGTTTAGAAAGTGCTCCATTGTTGCCTGTATGACAGAAACCTTCATCGCACCCCCCCATATGACTATGCTACACATTGGGTCATGGTACAGACGTTTGTAAGCTAACATTGCTCGTCCTGTGGAATGCAATCAGATCACAGGTCATTAAATGGATTTACAGCAACCGCCCATCCAATCTTTGAACCCTCTCAGCTGCAGGAATGCCAGGACTTTGAGGCCCATCAGCCAACCAATGTGGTCAGGAGCCCTCCTGAAGGGGAACAATCCTTTACAAACAAAGTTGGGAACGGTGGGGCCAGTTTGACATTTAAAGTGTAAAATGGTAACAGTAACACGTAAGAGCACAGTCACCCTTCAAAAGTGTTTGTGCTTTACTGCATGACTACTGTAGTCCAGCATCAATCCCTTGAAATAGGAGGTTTCCTGGAAAACCAAACAGGTAGCCTGCCATCTAAACTCATAAATATCAACGGCAAATGTTGAGGAACTGTGTTCTGATCTTGTCAAGAACATGACAAACCAAACTATTTCTAACTCAACTCTTCCATGTTCAGCCAGAGAAACAAATGATGAGCCTGTTGGTGTTCACATTTCTTTTTCCTGAAGTGTGACTTTCTGAAGTAAATGTCTGAAGAGGATGAGAGAACACGTTCCACCACCTCCTTCCCACCCCTAACTATGCTCCTCTTCTCCTGGTAACTTAACTTATGGATAGGACTGGCCTGCCCACCAGCATTTGCCCCTGTCAGTCAGCCCTGCTGCCCCCCTCCTTCTCGACTTACCCCATAGGTTGGTGTCACTCTTTTTCTGTCCCTCTTACATTAGTTGAGTCTGTGCCTTTAGCATTGACCAGTTAGTGACAACTGCCTCTTCTCAGCTTATTGCCACTGACTAAACTGACTGTACAAGGGCAGTTCTGGACTATCACAAGCTCCTGCTTTAACCAGGCCCCAGATTCAAGGCAAGGACATCTGCCAGTCTGAGGATATAATTTTTCTAGACCTTGGAGGTTTCAGTCCGGACTACCTTTGGAGCCCGGGACCTTCCCTATCGGATGCTGATTCAGCAGTGGTATTAGGGGGCGCCTGCACTTCCGTGTGGCTTTCTTCAGGTGTGTGTGTGTCGCCAACGGCTGCAGTGCTGGACTCCTGCAGTGAATCCAGGTCATTTCCTCTTTGAGCGGCTCTATTCTGACTGTGAACATGGCATCGTTGAGAAGTTTCATTCTTGCACTGCTGCTGGCACTGCTCTGCTCCTTCCACACCCCGCTGGCCCCCACCGCCAAGGCGCAGGATCTGCCATTCCGTTACGAGCAGGGTCTGATGGCTGACGACGACGATGATGACGACGACGATGACGACGACGATGATGACGACGACGACGACGACGACGATGATGACGATGATGATGACGACGATGATGATGATGATGACGACGATGATGATGACGATGATGATGATGACGATGACGACGATGATGATGACGACGATGATGATGACGATGATGATGACGACGATGATGACGATGACGATGACGACGACGACGATGATGATGACGATGACGATGATGATGACGACGATGATGATGACGATGACGACGACGACGATGATGATGATGATGATGATGACGATGATGATGACGACGATGATGATGATGACGACGATGATGATGACGACGATGATGATGACGACGATGATGATGACGACGACGATGATGATGATGATGATGACGACGATGATGATGATGATGATGATGACGACGATGATGATGACGATGATCATGGAGGTGAGTGGAATTGAAGGAAGCTGTTGTCTGTCTGGCTCTGTGTCAGTATGAAGGGTTTTGCTGGTCCACTGCAGGTTCTCAGCCAGTTCTCAGCCAACGTTGTTCCAGGTCCCAAAGAGGACAGGAAACCCCGATGGCTGAAAGCTGGCTGAGAAAGGCTTATGTTACATAGGTCCATCCGTCTGCTGATGGGAGGACCTGCAGCACAGTGGAGCCGATGAAAATCCAAGCATCAGCTGTTGCTGACGACTGAACCGCAGTGGCAGGCTACCGTTGCTGCCAGTTTTTGATTGGTTGTTCAAAGTGCACTTCAATCCAACAGCATTCTGTGCGTTCAGTGTCAGTGTTGGCTGATGTTGGAGGTTTTGGTGCTTAGATTTAAAATCAGAACACACACCTATTACATTTTGGTAAATTGGAGGGGCTAATCCAAACTATTAGCCCCTCCCCTTTCACCAACATTGGTACAAACCTCATCATCTCTGTCAGTGTCTTGTGTTAAAGAGCCCATTGGTAACTTCAGTCCCTCCTCCACCCCTTTCCAGCTGTTCATTTCCCTTGCTGTCTCTGACACTCTGTTCTTTTCCCTGCCTAACTAGAGTTATGAGCTCTCTGGGGAAATTGAACTGGCCCGTCTGAAGTCCAACTGTCCGAAGTCCTTCGAACAGTGCACTAGATTTGAACTCAAGGACTGCAGAAGCATTGATTTGAGAGAGAGAAAGAACCAAAATGCAATTTCACTCAAGCCAAGCCTGACTTGGGAATCAGTCGCCCGGGTCAATAACCGGATTTCTTTGATTTGTGTTTCATTTGATAAATATGGTTCCTCCTGTCTCATTTGTTTTGGATCAGACTGACATGTACTTGTGTCTTCATGTGAACCCGCAGAGAAAGAAAGAGAGACAGTTGATATTGAGAGTAACTAGGGCGGTGGGGGTGCTACGGGAACAGACAGGGGACAAACGAAGCTTGAGGGGAGGTGCAGGAGGGCCACCACCTACATTTATCCATTTCAAAGCTTTTAGTACCACCAGATTCAACGTTTCTCTCTTTCTCCATATCTCTTGATCTCTTTCTTTCTCTGTGGAGCATTGATGCCACTGACTGAGGAGGCGTGTGATGCACTGAAAACAGAATCTATCATGTATCTATGAAGCCTGTTCTTTCATACCTCACTTCATGAACCGCTAAGTGCAGACGTTCTTAAACACTAGACATACATTTGCTGCGGCCAATAGGCTTTTGCCCATTGTGAGTCCCTGTTTGTCAAAGGCTGAGTTAGCTGAATATAGACATTTTGATCTTTTGTAAAGCTAAGCCAATCACATGTAAAGCACCTCAGATGTCAGAAGATGTTACCTCAGAGGATTTGCTGATGATTTTCAAAGCTTCAGGGAAAGAGTGTTTGGGAAAAGAGAGAAACATCTCTTCGTTAATCAGCTTGTCAAGAGATGAAAAGGTTGTCGGCTTTTCCTTTGTTCTGCTCAAACTGTGATGTGTGAACCATTGTGTGCAAAATTGAACTGTCCATGTATCTTCACCATCACATTCATTAAAGAATCAAATGATCACAAACTGCTTAAGTGCACGTGTTTGATGTTACCTGTCTGAGGCCCAGAGCTGCACTCCTGACTGGGTGAGTATCTGCTTCTCTCTGTTAATGCAAACCCAGGGGACTCATTTCAATTCTTTCTTTCAAAGCTCTTAGCTGGTTCAAATGTTGGCAACCTGATGCCAAATTTGAATCACGAGCTAAGTTTGTTATAAGATGATCTCCAATGAAAACAGGAAGCAACAGTTTTGTTGTCTGACTTGGTCCAGTTCTCTTTTTGACATTTTTTGTGTCATATTTTATGGAATTTAGCAGTAATATTTATGTTTTTTTTCACTTTGATAGACTCATCATACCCAAATAGTAATTGTTAACACGGATGAAAATGGTCCCTTTCACTATTATTATGGAAGATCCACATCATTTAATATGAAAACAAATCAAATAAAATCAACACACTGAAGATAGACTGCTGTGAGTAGAGCAAAAGTCATGGAAGAGTTAAAGTTTTAAAGTTAGTTTGATGCACAGAAAAACAGAAGATTTGACAGAGATCAGTATGAGGAAATCCTTCTTTTGTGTTTACGAGTGAAAACTATCATTGAAGTTGCTTACAGGTTGACCTTTTCGTCTAATGTATTTGATGCAGATGATGCTGATGAAGAGGAGGATGGTGCCTACCACAAAGGCTCTCTGTGCTCTTATTGTGAATTCTGTGAGGTACATCTTCCAAAAGCTCTTTTTTTGCCAGAAACAATGGGTTTCCAGGTTTTCTCCAAATCTCCTGTGATTTCTTCTAGCACTGCGACAGCTGTGACAAATGTCCCTGCGAGGAAGGAGACGAGTCAGAACACTGTGATGACTGCAAGGTGAGAGCCTTCACAAGGTCCCCCCCCCCACATGCAGAGGCTTGTTCAGTTGCTCTCCATGCATGTCCTTCCAGCATGTGCCGGTCATTTAATAAAATCCTCAACTCCAAAATTATCCGTCTCTGCGAGTCACGTAAAGACGGTGATAGAGTTCGGTTCATCCATTTGCTGGAACGTGTGAGAATCTTCCAGACCTTCAGGTTGACCCCTGACCCCTGCTCGAACAATGTCCAAGAAAAGAAAAAAAACATTTGTTCTGTCATGTCCATTCCAGTGCAACGCAAAGGTTTCACTATTGACTCTATATGAGAACTGGACTGAGTGACTCCTCCCCCCTTGTGTTCCAAACAGGAAGTACCTGCTGGCTCCAAGAAGCCAAAATCCCACAGACTTCTATAGAGGAATAAACAGCTGTTAGTCAGTCATTCTGTTGGTCAGAAGAACCGTTCTGGATCTGATTCCTTTTTATTAACATCTTCTTGATCATTCTCTTTGATATTATTGTTATTCAAGTTATAAACTGACCAATCAGACGCATCAATAGAAGTAGATGATCCTTCTGGCCCCACATCCAACGTTCAAAACATTTGACAGATTTTGGGTAGCCTGCTTTCAATTGTTGGGGGTGTGGCCTTCCAACAAGCTCAATCGTGATTGGTGAGAGTGGGTGCCATAAATCTGCTGACCCGGACTCGAACCAATCACTGCTTACTTATGTCATCTGGCTCCAACATGGCGGTGTCCTTATTGCCAAAAAAAGGTGACTAAATTGACTTCATTTGCAGAAATTAAACCATTTTCTATGGATGGCATCACAATCACTCAGTCCAGTTCTCAGATACAGTCAATGGTTCTCCCAGAACAGACAATCATCCAAATGAAAAATGAACGGCTAGAAACTGCTCTAAATGGAGGAAAAAGAATCAAGTTCAAGTGCACATCGAGAAAACAGCTCCTCAACCTTACATTCCTGTTTCTTTTTTCTGTTTCCCCTCAGATGTGCACTTACTGCCACGTGTGTCCTCTCTGTGAAACTGCTTGCAAGCCTGGTGAGTGGGGTGGAGCCGCAGAGCAGGAACGACCACGTGTTGACCTCAGACAGGACAGAGTGGTGTGGGACACAGCTGTGTCAAAAACAACGTTTGTCTGGCTGCCGTTTTGCAGGAGTTTTCGTAGAATGTGAATAATGGCGTTAACACAGAAGACTGGTTACATAACCAGAAGATTAAAGGATGGCTCCAACTCTTCGCCTTGTGCAGATCTCACTTGGTACAGGACGAAGGACGAGTCACTTCCTGTTTCCTGAGGGAATTCATGTTTTCCCCAGGGATCGCTCCTCTGACCCCTTTTATACATCAACAAAGTTTTCTCTTTAATGTTCCACAGATATTCATAGAAAGACACAGTTCCCCACTCGGATATACATGAAAACGCTGCATCACACAGACACTATGGACGTTTACACGGAGGAAAGTTGGTCATACGCGGATTTAAGTGGAAAAAGTGAGAAAGGTTGTGGTCTTTACATGGAATTTTCACAGTGGTATCATGACTGAACCACGCAAAGAAAACGTAAACCAACATAGAAGCCAAATCTGGCCCAAAATGTATGCGTCACTTACGTAACTTTAACGTGATATGCGCGCCGTAATTGTCATATAAAAGTTTTGGTTTCATGCGAGAAAAGTCTGTTAGTCATATGTGGAACAGACGTGGACAGACACATTTTTGTGTATGCATATCAAAAAAATGACACACAACTGTGTAAGATTTACGTAATAGTTGCGTATAAACTAAACTGTAAAATATGAATAAACTGCGTAATGCTCAAAACCAAATTAGCGTAAAAAGACCCGTCGGACGAGACCCTCGACAGGCATCTGTGCACGATTATCGAATGAAGAAACTCTTATAAATGACGTTTATGGATGACGAAAGGCCGACATTTCATACGTGGAAAATGCAAAAATGTACGTAGTGGCTGCAAGACACGGCCTTCCTACTCAGAATAGTTCCTTTCAGTTGAAGTCAAAGGAAACACTCGACGTTCTTGGAAATGTGTTCTTGGTGTTCTGCCCTCATGTCTGCATCCTTTCATCCTTTCGGCCCGTCAGCAGTCAACACGTTTTCCACAGCAGGGAAACATGGAGTCAGGCAGCAGCTGAGGTTTAACGCTCCACAGAAGCAGATCCATACCTTCCTCCTGTGTTTCATTTGTGCATCAAAGAGAAGGCAGGAAACGTCCAACCAAACGGCGGGTTTCTTTTCCGACACGAACAGGTGGTTCTGGCTTGTTTGGTTGATTTTTTTCTCTTTTTCTGCAGGAGGTTTTGTGGATGAAGTGACTGGATCCATCTACAAGTACGTCTGAATCCATCCCACTTTGATGACGAGAGAATTTCAAACTGCAGCCTGTGACCTCTGCTTGTCTTCACCCGCAGGACTGTAGCTGACATCTTTGACGATGAGGATGATGATGATGATGACAAGGATGCCAACTGAACCCAAACATATGTTGCCACCATGTGGCCAGACTGAGGAAGATCAGCTTCCTCTCTATTTTCTGGATGCCTTTGGAACTGTCTTTGAGATTCGTAAACAAGTCTTCAGAAATATTGTTCGACGGAGTTTTAGGACCAGTTTACAAAGAAAATTATTATTTCTTAATTAAAGTAGTTAATTTACGAGAAAAAAAGTCTTACATTTACAGGAATGAACACCAACGTTGTCTGTTTTTCAGAGGCTAGCTTGAAGATGAAAGATGTGGAGCGTTTTGTGAAGCTTTATTTCCTGATAGGTTTCAAAAACAAAGAAATTCTGAACATTTTGGCGACTCAAAGTCAGAATATTTTCAGTGTAGCCGTCTTTCCGGGGTTCGGTGTCGGTAAAGCGGAGTTTCATCTGTAAATAAGGAGCTCAGAGACTCGTTTGGGTGTAGAGGACCACTACTTTATTGTCCTTTTTATTCACATACCCAGAAGTCCGTTTGTCTCATGACGTCATGAACCGGTCATGCACACAACACCAATGTGTAAAGAGTTACATACGCCCCCTCCTCCAGATGAAACATCGCGTTTCAACATAAAACAACAAAGAGGAATGAAAATAGTCTGTTGTATTAGCATTAGAACGTTGAAAATGCTGAAAAGTGCTCCTCCTCCTCAGACAGAAGCATCACACAGACTCAGAAATCTGGTCTTTGGAGGAAGAAAGGATGGAAGTGGACATCTGCAGGGACACCGATGTCTTCATCAACGGCTGCAGAGATCCTGCAAACCACCCATCAATGAATAAAACATGAATAAATCATAAATCAAACTAATGAGCTTCCAAACATTGTACCGTTATCACTAAACATTCAGCTCACCTGTTCAACTAAGTTTAGTCGCTCTGCTCTGTTGCTGCGTTGCGTTCACTTGCTGCTCTGTAAGATCACTTTCACTTTAATCTCCTAAATTTACGAGTTTAAATCTCGAAATTTTACTTTTTTTTTTGGTGGCCCTAAAACTCCGTCATAATATTGAACACAGATTGTCAACAGGAACATATTTGTGTACTGCTCTTCTCTGACAAGTTGCACTTTTAAGGAGAATAAGATTTCACTTGTACTCGATTGTCTTAACTAAAACAGACAGACTGTTTTCACTGATCTGAGTCGTGGAGTTTGTCTGAACATGCGGTTTTCCCAGCAGCCATATAAGGCCTCACACAGACACAGAGCGTGCACGGTTTGAGTAACAACCACACAAAAACATACATAATTTTGCCATCTTATCTCATTCTGTGTGTAAAAGCAAAGCTGGTGTTACTGTGAACCAGAGGCTCACATGGTTACACACTTTAGGGTTTGGGTGTCCGGGGAACAGCGAGGACTTGTTGAAGAACAATGTTTCATTGAATTTTGGTATGTGCCTGGAGAGAGGGACTGTGAGAGAAGGAGCTTTCTGCAAAACTAAAAAAGAGCTCAGCCATGCTCAGGAGATTCTTCAAGTCTAACAGCTGATGGAGAATTCAGGTTCCTGTGGATCTGACTGCATCAGAGCTGTGCTAAAAGTTCAGTGAGCAGATGTCATGTGAGGAGTTGCAACAGTCAATGATCCAGAACGTATTCAGTTATGTGGTTGACGAACAGGTCCGTTTTTAGAAGAATCTGCTAAAGTCAACACCGTTTTTTGTTAACCACGCCCACTTTCATTTCCAACATTCCCCAAGGGATGCTCTAGGAGTAAGGAGAAGGTAGGTCAGAATTTCAGTTTGTAGAAAGTATATTAGTGGGGATTTTTAAGGGAGATTTTAAGAGGACAGCCCCTTCTCAAGGTCAAAGTTTAAAACCACTTTGGGTCTGGTAGACTTAACCCGGTGGCATCCGTTTTGGAATGATCACTTAAACAAAAGTTTTCTTTTGCCAAATTGTGGGAAAATCGTTGTGTCCAAATCCCTTCACTATATAGTGTGTTCGCTAGTGCTGTCTGAATCTACAATTCAAAATCCAGGGCCCTAGAAATGTCCCCAAAGTCTCTGCCAAAAACCAGTGTGTATCGATGCTCACTGGATTGGCGGATGTAGACCACTGCATTGTATCAGACCAAATTTTGTAAAAATACATTTATTTAAATTTTTTATAAACCTGCAGTTTCATTATCAGTACCCAGTGATTCATAAATGGTCTTTTTAAAGTGTTTGTCGCATTTTTATTGGATTTTACTTTGGGGAAACTGTGGTAAATGTGCAGTAAACAGGTCCTGTGGAGCTCTTCGTACTATTCAGACTCCATAAAATAGCCCTCATCCTCAGGAAGGTTAGAGATTCCTGCCCCAGATGGTGGTAAAAGAGGCAGCATGCAGAGAAAATGTCTCACAGGTAAATGGCGTCTGCTTCCAGAGCGGTACTTCCACCGGCGGTACAGTAGGTGGCGCTGTAGGCCTTCAACGCAGATTCAGATTAAATGAACGGAGGAAGAGAAGGAAGGACGGAGTAGAAGAAGACACGGACTCTCCGCTATAGATCGAAATGGCGGCGCCAGCAGAGAGGATGGAGGTGAGGTCTTTGAGCGGGAAAAACGCTCATGTGTGCTCGAGGAAACGTCCGCGAGCGTTCGCGCGGGCTCCGGAGCGGCGCCTCGCCGGACAGAGGCGGTGTTAGCGCGGGGGCTCCCGTACGCTGCCGCCGCTCATTCATCAGTGTCGCATTTAGGAGAAAAACGGGGGAAACGCCGTTAAACTCTTCAAAGTGGCTTTTGTTTACAGTGGGTTCTGGCGTGTATTTTCGGTGAAACGGCGGTGCGGGGCGGCGGCACGCGGCTGGCGGTGGAACCGGCAGAGCCTTCGGTCGGACCGCATGGAGACTAACGTGCTGCTAGCTGCCGGGCTAATTAGCAGCTCGTGCTAACACGCTGATGCTGAGCTCGGATCCGCCGGACGTTAGTCTGCCGGAGTTTACGTTCTAACCCTCGATCAACGTGATCCACTACGGAGCTCCACGTGGGTCACGCCACCCGCCCGGTGCCGGTTTACCGGAAACATGAAGCTTCTGTCAAGCCTGGAGCGGAAAACCGGCGAGCGGATCATGGTTCCGCTGTTTTCCCGGACGTCACTAGTTGTCAAGATTGAAGACTCCGGTTCGGACGGTACCGGTTCTGCTGAGACCCGTCCTCTTGTGTTCCTGGTCCTGGTCCAACAACAGAACCTCATTGTGGAAGTTGGTCTGTGCTTTGTCCTCCCGGGTCGTGTGGCTTTGTTACAGACCGAACCGAGGTTACCGCGCGCGCGCGTGTGGGGTAGAAGAACTCAGAACTGCCGGTGGTCTCATGGGGCATCGGGTCCACATCCGTTGTTCCTCTGAGGCAGCGTTAACGGATCGGTTGTTTCTCAGTCTTCTGTGTTGTCCGGAACCGGACCCGGTTCGCCGCCGGGTCCAGATCACGTGACTCCTTTGATCTTCAGACATTCATGGGGTTTTTCTCCTTTGAGGTTTCTCAGGGAGAGAGCTCAGCCAAGCCTGCAGCTGAAGACATGACGTCCAAGGACTACTACTTCGACTCCTACGCCCACTTTGGGATCCACGAGGTACGCCTTCGTGTCCCGTTCCACCGGCGGCCCCCGGTGCCCGCGGCCTCAACCGCCCTCTGCTCTGTTCCTGCAGGAGATGCTGAAGGACGAGGTCCGGACCCTGACCTACCGCAACTCCATGTTCTACAACAAGCACCTGTTCAAGGACAAGGTGGTGCTGGATGTGGGCAGCGGGACGGGCATCCTCTGCATGTTCGCGGCTAAAGCCGGAGCCAAGAAAGTCATCGGGGTAGGAACGCGTGGGCTCGGTTTGGCGGCGCCCGGTTGCGGCGCCTTGACTCATCCGCGTGCTTCTGCCGTTACAGATAGAATGCAGCAGCATTTCTGACTACGCCGTCAAAATAGTGAAGGCCAACAACATGGACGATGGTGAGTCCGCCGCCGCCCGGGTGTTGACCGCTGAATGTGGAGGGAAGGTCCTGACCTCTTCTGTCTCTAGTTGTGACCATCATCAAGGGGAAGGTGGAGGAGGTGGAGCTGCCGGTGGACAAAGTCGACATCATCATATCGGAGTGGATGGGCTACTGTCTGTTCTACGAGTCCATGCTCAACACAGTCATCTACGCCCGCGACAAGTGGCTGGTGGGTGTCTCCTTCTGGACGTCGTCAGGGCCTCCAAACGAGTAACTGTAACCACTGACTGTATGTGAGACCTGGACTGAGGGGGTGGGACATGGAGCTGCATGGCCTGAAGAAAATTAGTTTGCAACAGACACAACAATATAATTTCCAGTTCACTGCTAGTGATTTTTTACAATAAAAGTCAACAAACTGTACTGCCAGTTCTGTCATTAGGAGATGGGTAAGAACCTGTCAGGTAAACGCCCCCACCTACCCGGTCAAGCACAGTGTGGGTCATTTATGTTTGGGTCTCATTTCTCTGACTGTGCACATGTGTCCACCATAGAAATGTCCCATTTTTCATGTTGGAGCCAGACGATATCAGTAAGCAGTGATTGGTCTGAGTCATTGTTTCTATGACAACCAATCAGACGAGAGCTTGTTGGAAGGCCACACCCCTACCACTTAAAGTGGGCTACACGAAATCTGTCAAATGCTTCAAACACAACCTACCTTTGAGGCTTCTGATTGGTCAGTTTATCATTTGAACTACAGAAAAAATATGAAAAATGTTTGAATTATCAAGAGATTTTTAGGAAAAGGCGTCAGATCCAGAACGGTTCTTCTGACCAATAGGAGGAACAGCTGTTTGCTTCTCTATAGACGTCTATGGGACATTGGCTTAATGCCAGAGGGGAGGGGCTACTCAGTCCAGTTCTCTGATACAGTCTTAATAAAAGCATGACGCTTCGATGAGAAAAGTTTCGATCAAAGCTAAGCTGAAGGCAAAGATGGGCGGCTGGAATTTTGGGAATCCCTCAAAGATCCTCCTGGTGGCTCTAGAAAGGAGCTGCTGCTGTGAACGGCGTCATGACCGCCTCATCGGTTCATTGAAGATGTTTACATGTAACCCCAAAGTGTGTTCCTTACACTGGTGTCCCACCCCCTCCCTCACAGAAGCCGGATGGACTCATTTTCCCTGACAGAGCTACTCTCTACGTCACGGCCATTGAGGACCGGCAGTACAAGGACTACAAAATCCACTGTGAGTAGGTCACATGACCCGGGCGGGGCGGGGCGGGGCTGGCTCCGTCTCGGTGGGGGAGTCACGTTTGCGCGGTCGGTTTCAGGGTGGGAGAACGTGTACGGCTTCGACATGTCCTGCATCAAGGAGGTGGCCATTAAGGAACCGCTGGTAGACGTGGTGGATCCCAAACAGCTGGTCAGCAACTCCTGCCTGATCCGGGTGAGTCCTGTGGGCGGGGCTTCTTTCGTCGCACGTCTGCGCGCTCCGCTAATGCTCCGTTTGCCCTTTCAGGAGGTGGACATCTACACGGTGAAGGCCGAGGACCTGACCTTCACCTCGCCCTTCTGCCTGCAGGTGAAGAGGAACGACTACATCCACGCGCTGGTCACCTACTTCAACATCGAGTTCACTCGCTGCCACAAGAGGATCGGCTTCTCCACCAGTCAGTGTGCCCCTCGGGGGCGGGCGCTAGTTTGAAGGCAGCAGGGCGTCGGCCCCTGATGAACAGCGGTGTTCTGGTCTCACCTCCCTGTCTGTCCCACCAGGTCCAGAGTCCCCCTACACTCACTGGAAGCAGACGGTCTTCTACCTGGAGGACTACCTGACGGTGAAGAGCGGAGAGGAGATCTTCGGCACCATCAGCATGAAGCCAAACGTCAAAAATAACGTAAGCGGCGCGGACGGACGGACCGCCACGCGTCTCCGTGTTCTCTGTGTGACCTGTTCCTGTCGGTTTGCAGAGAGACCTGGACTTCACCGTGGACGTGGACTTCACGGGTCAGCTGTGCACGATGACCAAGTCCCTGGAGTACCGGATGCGTTAGATGTTTGTCTTCATTATGGACAGTTCATGATGTGAAAGTGGGGGCCTCTGTTAGGTCACGGCTCCCTCGCAGCAACGTTTCAGACTTTTTTCCTTCGTTTTCTTACTCCGACGTTAACAGTATTTAAAGCGTTTCCCGTCTTTGAGTTCAAACGTGATTCTGTGCAGTAGCTCCTTGAGGCGTTTGCTAAACATCGTCATGGTTTCAGGGTCTTTTGCATGTGTGGGTTCGTCTCCATGGAAACGTGGTGGACCCCCCCCACCCCACCCCCCCGGTTCCTCTGCTGTAGCCTCGTTTGGTTCAGTGTTGGTTTACACGTTCTGCGACCCAAAAGGCCGTTCTAGTCCGGTTCCATTAAAACTAAAAGGTTTTCTGTTTGTTCTGTTAGTTTTTGTTTTTTTTGCTGCTTTTTTTAAAAAACAAATAAAGCGTAAAGCGTCTTCATTTTAATAACTGTACACTCTGAGCTTTGACCATCCATTCGTTTTGGACCGGGTCCTAAAGCTTCTGTCAGCTGTGTGACCATGAGCGTACGTCTGCAGTTGATCATGTGACTGTAAATAAACGCATCTTTAACGCCACCGCAGACGTCCAACATCCTGATTCCTGGAATCTCTCACTCCTGAGTTTGGAAAAACGTCATTAAACCTAAACTCCAGCTCAACGGAGGAAGTCTGCTTGACGCTCCACCCAGACCCCCCAGGCCAGTTTAGCTGTTTGGAAGCTTTAATCCACAAAAAAGTTCCTAATCTGATTGTAACCCTTGTGGGGTCCAGATGACCCACCCCACTCCCAAAGTTAACCTGGCTTGGATAGCACATTAAATTTGGATTTAAACTGAAACAAACCACAACAGGTTTGAATGCAAATCTGTATTCTGGTTCCAAGACATTGACTGTAAATGAGAACTGGACTGAGAGACCACGCCCCCCTGGCGTTTCAAACAGGAAATGCCTCAGAATACCATAAACGCCTATAGAGAAATAAACAGCTGTTCTTTTGGTCAGAGGAAACGTTCTGAATCAATACATTTTCCTGATAATCTTCTTTCTGTAGTTCAAATTACAAACCGACCAATCAGATGCCTCGATAGGAGGAGGTGGTCTCACATCAAATGTTCTGATCCAGAAAGTCTAGCTCAGGGGGGGCCAACCCTGGTCCTCCAGAGCCTCAACCCTGCCTGTTTTCCAGCTCTCCCTCACCAGCGTGCTGTTGATTGGCTGACTGAAGTGATGTCACATCCTGATTGACTGAACACACCTGGTTTAGGTTATCAGCATCAAGCAGTCCAGGGAGAGCTGGAACAGGCAGGGTTGAGGCTCTTGAGGACCAGGGTTGGCCTGTGGTCTACTATATAAGTAGTTTGCATTTGACGTTCACCTCACAGTGACAAGGCGCGGGTTCAAATCCCAGCTGGGTCCTGTGTTTGGAATTTTCATGTTCTCCTCATCTGGGCAGTCTGGTCTCTTCCCACAGTCCAAATGTGGGCTTCATCGGCTAATTGGCGTTTCCAAATTGTTCCCACGGTGAGTGAGTGGTCTGGCAACAGTCTGTTCAAAGTGTAGCCTGCCTTTGCCCAACAGTAGCTAGGATAGGCTCCAGCATCCCAGTGACCTTAACCCTTGTTCTATCCTATGACCCCCCCCTCCCCTTCCATTGAGGTGTTCTCCTACCATGACAAAGGTGGAGAGGATTTCATGTAATCCATGGACACCAGTGAAGATCACAAATCATTGAAGAACAAAGGTTCAGAGCTCTGTCTAGTGGGTCTAGATGACCCCACTGTCTAGTGGGTCTAGATGACCCCACTGTATAGTGGGTCTAGATGACCCACCTCCCAATGTTAACGTGTCTAGGATAGAACAAGGGTTCAAAAAGATCTAGCAGGTTGTAAAGATGGACATTCAGCAGTCACCCTCATTTGAACTGATGGTCTGATCGGAAGATTCCAAGTTCGATTCCCACCTTGGGCTAGACACTGAACCCCCCCCCCCCCCGTGGCTCTGGTGGACGGTTGGTGTAAAGCGCTTTGGGCCTTCTAGGAAGGTAGATAAGCGCTAAACGTGTACGCGCCATTTACCCTTCATTGCATTAGTGACCAGAATTCTGCTGGGGGGGGCTTCATGTTTTGCAGATCTGTGGTTTTTGGAGGACTCCTCCCGGTTCTGGGTTCTGTTCCTAGGAGGTGGAATCCAGCAGGAACAAATGTGGTTTTTTAATGATTAAAGTGATAAAACTGTTAGAGCACGAAGCCCCTCCCAGTTGTCATTTTTATGAACTTTGTCAAACTGGAACCTTTAAATTAAAAAAACTTTATTGAAAATGACAGGAATTAGAAAAACGGTGTGCAGACGTCCTGCGCGTCACGGCGCCGCCTCCCAGCATCTCTGCCGTCTGTACAGATCAAAGGTGAACTGGGGGGGGCGTGGCGAGGGACGCACTTTACTGTCAGGAAGCCCCTCCTCCTGTGGGAGGGGCTTCTGGTGAACCAGGCTGCTGGTCTTGAAGAACAGCAGTGAGGGCCCCTCGGCTGTGGGGGTGTGGGGAAAGCCGGCCGTGGGGGGGAGGTGCAGCCGCTCCTTCAGGACCCGACTGAGGAGCTCCTCCTGCTGCACGTCCACGCTCACCAGCGAGTGGAAGAGGAGCTGAGAGCGGGAGATGTTCACCACTGCACAGACAGAGAGCGCAGACGCAGACGGCGCCGTCAAACGCCAGCTTGCAGCTCTGAACAGCGAGAGGCCGGTCTCTGCAGGCGTCCCGCTCCTTGCTCTGGGTCGGTGTGCAGAGACCGTGTCCTCCAGGTGTGGGGGTGCAGCTTGAAGCACTTTCAGGTGCATTGTGGGAGCTCCGCCTTACCTTCAGTGGCCCTGGCATTGATCAGGTTCTTGGTCCTCTCGGACTTCTGCAGAGTCTCCTGCAGAGCCTTCTCAGAGTCAAACTCCGCCTCCTGCAGGGCGACAGTCAGGTCACCATGGTAACCGGCTCAGTCATGATGGTGTAACAGCATGCAAGCCTTAGGAATCCAGAACCTCACTGTGGCAGCAGCATCAACAGATGTGCAACACAAAACTAAAGTGGGGCAGGCTCCTCCCACTTCCTGCCACAAACAGGTAATTAGGCGGGACATCGCAATGTTTAGTCCTGCTGAGCCCTCCCAGCTACCCTGGAACCCCCCTGTTCCCTAGAAAGTATACATTTCTCTACTAACCCCCCCCCCCCCCCCCACCACCACCACCACCACCACCACCACCACCAACATGTCATAAACAGGAAAGACAGCAGGACTATATACATTTTTGGAGGGAAATCAGAACCTCCCGTTTGGAGCAAGCATTCAGTGGAGCGTGCAGACCTGCAATGACTGAAGCTCCGCCTTCAGAGCCAGAGTGGTGTTTAGCTCCGCCCTCTCCAGACAGCTTGGGTCTTGGTTGGATGCAGAAGGTTCTGGTGAAGCTCTGCGGGCTCCAAGCAGAAAACAGAACATGTTGAAGCTCTGAAGTGGAGACGGCAAAGCTCTGCAAACGGAAACATGCATGAGGTTCAGGTTGTGACTCAGAGTTGGCGGCGTGACGCGCTGAGGTCGTCCGGGATCTGTTCTTATATTTAGCTGTAGCCCCTTTTTTTCTACCATCTTTTACACACTTTCTATGTGATGTGTGCAGATGTGCAAACACCTGCCATGTGATGGCTTTAGAACCACCAACCCTTTAGCTGGGGGAGGATGCTCAGCATCCACACTAGATCCGGCACTAGAAAACGATCAGGCTATACAGGGCACTATATAGTGAGGGAATTCAGACACAACCAATATGAAGAATGAAGAAGGCGTGGCTTCATAACTCTGCATCCTTTCCTTTGTGCACCAACTCTGTTTCAGGATGAAATCTAGCAGCAACTTCAGATGGGAGCCATGTGTGTTTCCATTTCTGATCAGTAAAGGCAAAAAGCCTCTTTGAGAAGCTCTCAGGAGCCTCTTCTCAGCGTGAAGTCCTTCAGAACCTGATGCGTTTCCAAATGAAGCTGTGGCGGTTACCATGCTGACGCCCTTTGCTCCGCCCCCTCCCTGGCTGCAGAGCAGGAGCGACAGGCGGCCGTTGCGCTCCCGCGGCGACGTCCGGCTCTGCAAACGTCACCTTCAGCAGAAGAGGAACGAGTCAGAACTTTGGGCCTCGGTGGATTTCCAGGCGTTGGAGGTTTTTCTGCAGGAGGTTCTGTCGGATGACGCTCACCTTTTCCTAAAAGCCTCACCTGTCCTCTCTGGGACAGGTGAGCACACCCTAATACCCGTTAGTGCTACACTTACTGCTTGTTCTTCTCTACTGACGGATCAGTCTTTTTCTCAAAGATGTTACTGTGCAGGTGAACTTTGCTAAAAGGCACAACAACCAGTGATGACAGTTGGGCTTTTATTTTGTAGGAACTGAAACCTGCAGGAACTGATTTTCTGTTTCCTTCTCATTCCAAACCGAAGCACAGGTGAGGATGAGGCCGTTACCTTTGAGATTTTCCTCCTTCCAGGTGCTCCCTGTGGGCGTGCGCTCTTTGTCTGTGGCTTCGCCTCTGTGTGGAGGGGGTTGGGGGCGGGGCTGGACGTAACCGACAGGTCAAGCTCAGGGCAGCAAATGACTGAGGAGGATGGAAGCGGAAGGGGGGCAGGTGAGGGAGACTGAGGAGGAGAGGGGAGGTCCGGGAAACTCATCCTGATGGGAAAAGCAAACGTTGGAACCGCTTATCCCAACTGAGCATGCTCAGACAGACGTGCTTCATAAACATCTAGGTAAAGGTAGCAGAGGACCTGGGAAGAGGTTATTCCACTGACATTTTACCCAATAGGGAAGATTTATTTTTATCATTAATACCACCGCTGCAGAGGGGCCCCATGCCTGTGTTCGCCCGTGGCCCCCTAGCGGCTAAGTCCGCCCCTGCCCGGATCTGTCCATCACGGTTAGTTCATCTAAACCCTTCAGGTTGTTTCTGCAAAGTCTTTTCCAGACTAAAGAGGAAATAAAAGAAAACACAAAAGTGACCGGCAGTTTACCTCTGAGGACGGATGACGCGTTTAGAAGAACCTCTACTCTTTGTTTCCACGCAGCTTTGCGGTTTTTCCCCGTTGGGGTTCACGCTGGTCGCGAGCGCACAGAACCCGCGAAAACCGGCCAACACCGTCTCGTTCGTGTGACGTCACGGCCCAGAGCTAACGGTTTCCCTCCTGCGTCACTCTGTCCTCCCCCAACAGCGGATCATCTCATCCTCTGCCTCTACTCTTTCAATCTCCACTGACGTCAGAGCCCATTTCCGCTTCCGGTTCGCAGCTACTTTTTTTTTCGTCTTTCAAGCTTTATTTAAAAAGTGAGTCTGACATCGACAACACTTTAAATGTGAGTAATACAAAAGTTGCTCACATTAACAGTGACAATGATAGATTTTAAAAGAATAAAATCATTTGTTATTGTTATAAAATTTCCCACAATGCATTTTGACACCACAGAGCTTCCAGCAGAATGTGCTTTGGACAAACGAGACGACAGTGGAGACATCAGTTCTTTGTCCAGCTGAGAAACACGGAGGTGGTTCTATTATGGTCTGGGCTGCATCTGACACACACAGCGTCTGCAAAAGGTTGTCTATTTAAATGTACTACAACTATACTTAATCTGTCCTAAAAGTGAGGACGTGTACTTGAAGTTTACTTTTATATACTGTTTATTTCTTGTAGTATTTAAATGTTTAAATGTTATTCAGTTAGTTTACTTACCACACTATAGTCTACAGCATACTTGTTTACTCAGGTATACTTAAAATAAACTTCTACTGAACTACTTTATTTAGGAGTGTTGC